>PVHX01011921.1:0-61786 GCA_004024805.1 Geosciurus inauris
TTTTTTTTTTTTTAATTTTTTTTAGTTGTAGATGGACACAATGTCTTTATTTTATTGCTTTGTATGTGGTGCTGAGGATCGAACCCAGGGCCTCACACGTGCGAGGCAAGCGCTCTACTGCTGAGCTACAATCCCAGCCCCATCCTCTGCCTTCTTATAGGTTTATATCTTTTCTTAAACCTTTATTATAAATTGTCTGTAAAATTAGATGGGATGTGTTTCACTGCCTCTTCTTCCTTGTCTGTAAACCCAGAGAGGCCCAGAAAAAGTGCTGAGTGAGGATTCTCAGGTGGCAACATAACTGAGTAGCAGGACCAGAGCCAAGGCCTACAACTCCTGACTGCTCCTTCATGGCAGCCTCTTTCAACATAGACAAAATCACCAATAATGGATGAAACTATACTGAGCATGTTTCTGATTGGGTATAAATGGGTTTAAAAGGTGAGTTTGTAAAGAATTCTTTGCATTCTTAATGTTTTTATGAGTAAGTTATTATACATAATAGTGGGATTCATTGTGACATTCATACATGCACATAACATAATTTGCTCTATTTCACTGAGTTCTCTGTGTCTTCGTTTTGATGAGCAGCTCATCACCAGACAGTAAGTTGGGAAGTAAGTGAGGTCTTCCCAGTACTATGGTGCTGCACAGGCAAGCCCCACAGAAGGGAAGCACTGGTGTCGAGTGTTGATGAGATGGCAGCGGCCATGTCGATGCTGCTTTTTAACTTTGATAACTCTTCAACTTTCCATGTAACCAGAATTTTACCAGGTCTCACCTACATGTAGGAATGAATAGGATTCTAGTCAAATACCCAAATTTCACTGGTGCCTGTCCCATCTGCAATGGCAGATGCCAAGTGCCCTGTCAAATACTGTCCAAGTCTATCTATAAGTCCCCAGTGTCCTCTGGGTGCTACAAACAAGTCCAGTCCCATTGAGAGCCACCATTGCACCTCGTCTCCCAGCAGACCCTGCAGTCTCCCACCAAAACAGCTCCATGACACATGGGAAAAGCACCCTTACTTGTCACAGCAGTCTAATGTAGTACTGCTTAGGCTTGATATTTTATAAACATTCTTCCTGTTTTAACTTTATTTTTGTACTGGGGATTGAACTTTGAGGCACTTTACTACTAAGCCACATCCCCAGCCCTTTTTATTTTTCTTGTTTTGAGACACAGTCTCACTAAGTTGTTTAGGGTCTCACTAAATTGTCAAGGCTAGCCTCAAACTTGCAATCTTCCTGCCTCGGCCTCCTAAGTCACTGAGATTACAGATGTGTGCCACTGCACCCCGCTCCTGTTTTAACTTAAAGGTCTCTTGTGTATTCATTTTCCTCCCTCAGCCCCAGCTCCATCCCTGTATGTCTCTTGCCCTAGGAATCAAACATGAGTCTTGAAGTTAGCCTACTCTGGTTTACTAGATGTGTTCTCTGATAGCTGAGGCATGAGTCAATTCATATTACCTTCATGGTGCTTTCTCAAACCTCAGCAAATGAACTTACACTGGACTTGCTGCACCAGCCCACTAGAAAGTTCTAAATTCTATAAATGGATATTGTTTTGTCTCAGCATCTCAAGCTAGGATCTTTGCCACATCTATTAATATATTCTTGTATACTTTTTTTTTTTTTAATTTTTTAATATTTATTTTTTAGTTACAGGTAGACAGAATATCATTATTTTTATGTGGTGCTGAGGATCAAACCCAGTGCCTCATGCGTGCTAGGCAAGCGCTCTACCACTGAGCCATAACCCCAGCCCCTTCTTGTATACTTTAATTCCATATCCCAACATTTGAGTAGGGCCTTCTAGTCACAGGACAGTGGATAAGATGCTAGAGAAGTCAGAAAAGGTGGAAAATATTTGCTCTAAGAAAATATAGTGTTTGTACAAACAGATGCAGTAGAAGGAAAGTGGTATTTAGTTCAATGAAAGATCTATACAACGTGAGTTAGGAGGACTGAGTTAGGCAAGACCAGTGCAGAGCTGGCTGTGATCCCGCCACTAAAGGAAGCATGCCAGAGAGCAAAACTGCATAACCCTGATGGTTATTATTGTTCACTGTCTTTGGCATAAGTGCTCAGAAAAATGTTGCTTAATTATCCAAATGCAACATTTGAGGAGCTTATGCTTCGTTGAACTAAGAAGGTATCCCCAGTGAAAAATGAAAATGTCATTGTATGAAGAGTTTAGTTCCAGGAAGATGTGTGTTGATCACTTGCCTCTATCCATGTTTGCAACAATAATTAATACATCTGAATTTTCAAATGCAAACAGATGCCTTGAGCTCATCAGCCCAGGTGCTGTGAAATAGAGTAGAGTTCTCCAATTTGCTCTTGATTATCATTTGTTTCATGTATCATCCTGTGGTTAAGACAGATTTGAAATTCATTTCCTTGCCTCAGTGACATGAAAACAGCTCTTGATGAACAAGGGGTTCCACATGAAACCCTCTCAGTATGAACTGTGGGGAACGAGGGAATTGGATATTTTTGTTGAAGAGCATGCAGCTCTCAGATGTAAGTTGAGTGTGGCACTTCTTTGCCAAAACAGGAAGATAGGTCACCTGAGAGCTGGCCTCAGATTGAAATAATTACATGATTCGGGGGGGATGGTGAGAGCTTCATATTTTATAGCATTTATCTAATAATGTTCATGTCTCTTGAAGGCATCAATACAGAAGAGAATTTTTAAATCTGACTACCATTATTTAATGCATAATTTGGTTTACAGTAATCCCAAAACACATGTATTGGATGCCTACTCTGCACCGTGTAGTCTGGCAAACACATTACAGATATTATTTTATTTGGCATGCACTGGTGGAGTTAACAAAAGGGACTTATTTAGAAACATAAATGATAGGTAGGTGGATAAATCAATTTCTGCCAAGAACATTGTGTACACAAACCTAAAACTGTATAAAAATATCATAATTTGGCACACAAAATGAACTTCTCTATACTAATAAAACTTTTTTCCTTTAAAATCTGTAATTATTCGACCACTATGAATATATTCTCAAATGTATCATTTAAAAGTATTCTTATTTTGGTTGGGTGCATTGGTACACGCCTATAATCCCAGTGGCTTGGGAGGCTGAGGCAGGAGGATCGAGAGTTCAGAGCCAACCTCAGCAAAAGCCAGGCGCTAAGCAACTCAGACCCTGAGCAGGAGGACAATTTCTCGTTGCAGGGCTCTGGGGAGAGTTTGCCCCACTGTGCCCTCAGCAGCATCCTCTGAACAGTTCATGGCCAGAAATGTGTCATGTAACCACTCCTAGCTACAAAGGAGGCAGGGAAGAACCCTGCCTTCCTGAGACAGCTGTAGGAAGGGAAGAGAATTATTTTCTTCACCTTTCACTGCATTTGTGGCAGAAGCCCCTATAACAAAAGACAGATTAACAAAAGAAAAGCATAAAACTTTAATTTTCTATAACACAGAAGCCTTTAGAAATGAAGACCCAAAGAAACAGTAAACTCTGTGTTTTTTAGGCTAAGTTTGATAAAGATGTAGAAAGGTATATGGAAGTGACATGATCTGATAATATAAACTGGGGGAAACGTAGCAAATCATGTTTGGATTCTTCTGTGTCCCTATGTTTTCAGAGATAAAGATGTTCCTTTCCTCCAGGTTTAGAGACAGAGCCTCTCAAATGAGAGTCTTTGACCAGCTTCAGGGGAAAAGGGTGAGGGAAAGTCAGAAAGTGACCTTCTGATTCGGGCAGCATGTCCTGAGCTCCAGCACTACTGATCTTCACCCAGGACCAATATCAAAATTTAAGATTCTGTTAGCAAAGCCGGGGAGTGCTGGCTGTTGTGTAGGCCTCGGTGATAGGATCAAACGGTAAAGAAAAAAAACCAGGATGATTTCTTTTTAATGAAGCAAGAAAAAAAAAGATTTTTTAATAAAACAGATTTTCTGCTTCTGAAGTAATTATTTAGACTGCTGCAGCTAAAATACCACCCACAGGATCATTTACCCCTCAAACTAAAAGCCCACTCTGTGAAAGTGGATTTGAAACAGAGCATCCTACAGATAAGCCAAGGTTTTATGCAAATGTTTTCAGAGAAATTTAAGTTTTTTCAGTATTTGTTTTCATACATAGACTTGCAAATAGCATTTTCTTTTGTATAGCTTTGAGTTGTAGAACTAGTTATTGGTGGGGGAGGGCTTTTTTTCTTATTTAATAGTTTACTAAGACAGTGAGATTTTTATTATGTTTTAAATTAGATGGGCTCTTTGGAATGTCCTGTGAGATGCCTCAAGAATTAGACCACAGGACTGGGATGTAGTTCAGTGGTAGAGCACTTGCCTAACGTGTGAGGGCCCTGGGTTCAATCTTCAGCACCAAAAAAAAAAAAGAATTGGACCACAAAGCTGGTTTTGCTTCACTCCTCAAACATTAAATTGAAAGTCATCATAATGCAAATGTCTTACACCACAAATTATAAAAGATTATTTTTTTTTTATTTAGGCAGTAACTTTATACACTTAAATATTTTTTTCTCATTTCCCCAGAATTGATGATGGCAAAGTATCATTTTTATTATGTTGCAAAGCTTATATCAGAAATTCATGACACTGAGTAGAGAAACTAAACATAATCTTTACATTTGATTGATTAATAACTTTTAGAAAGTTTATTTATAATATTTCCATTATTTCTGTATTGATATATATGGTATTTCTGAAGAAAAGAGAATGAGAAGAAAGAAAGAAAACACAAGCTATCCAGGATCCTTCCTTTATAAGTTTAGAAGTCTTAGAATTGAATAGTAGAAAAAATTATAAACCAATTTCAATGTATGATAAAGAATAACTTTTGATAATTCATTTTTTAATTATGGAAGTTATATAATTTTCATATATAAAAGTTCCATATATAAAAGTTTTCATATAATTTTCATATATAAAAAAAAGTTTTATATAATTTTCATATATAAAAGTTCCATATATAAAAGTTTTCATATATAAAAGTTCCATAATTTTTTAATTATGGAAGTTATATAATAACTTTTGATAATTCATTTTTTAATTATGGAAGTTAATCATACAGAGAATTTGAAAAATAAAAGTTATCTCACCAACTTAATACAATTACTAATGTCTAACTAATCCCCAGACGCTTTTCAGATATATATGGTTCATTGTATAAATAACATCATAGTATAAAATGCCATTTTATATCAGGTCGTATTTATTTCCATAGCACTAAATATATTCTTTTTTCATCTCTTCATGTTTTGCTAGATTTTATTTTTATCAAAGACATATTTTACAGCCAAATAGTTCTTCAGGGACTATTACGAAAACCACCAGCCCATTCATTTGCTACTCCCATATCTTCTGCATCAAAGGTAATCACCTGTTTTTATGTGATTTTTGTTTAGAGAGTTCTTTCCAACTTATTTCTTATTTCTCTAAATAAGATGTTTATGTGGCTCTTTCCAGGTTTTTGTTCTCACTTTGGACGAGGATTGCATCGCTCCCTCTTATCATTCCTACCTCTATGTTCTGTTCAATTTTGCTTGTTTACTGATTTGTCTACATGCTTTTTATTGATTAAACATCAAGCTGTTCAAAATGTCCAGTTGGCTCAGATGTGTCAGATGCTATAGCAGAGTCAGCCACCTGAATAGACTTTCCCCAGAGCTTTATGACCTAATGCAGTCTGCTCTCTATGCCTGACTAAACCCCAGACTCTTTTCAGATATATATGGATGACAGCTGTCATCTTGAGAACTTCCTCCACATGGGAACTTCCTCTTTGTCTCTGATGTTGCCTTACCTGCTTCATAGTTTTCATATTGTCCTCTTTTGGGTTTATCCTCTTGTTTTTGTGGAGTGCATCCTCCAGTATCTTTTTGATTTACTTCAGGGAAGTAAATCTTTCAAGATCTTGTATGTCTGAAAATGTCTTCATGCTAAACTTACTCAGGATTAATAGTCTAGCAAGGTATAGAAGTTTATTTTACAGTATGGTTTTCCTTCAGATTTTCAAAGGCATTATTCCATCATCTTAAAGGTCCACAAGTAGCTGTCGAGAAGTTTAAAGTTCTGGTGTCCTGATATATTTTATGTAACCTATTTTCTCTCCTTCTCCGAAACTTTAAAGCTCTTCTCTTTCTCCAAATGAAGTGCCTTGGAGTATCATAAAGTATACTCAGTGTAACTTTTCTATCTGCACACTTAAGTCCTTTCGGTTTAGGAAATTTTTTTTCTTGTTTGGGTTTTTGTTTAATCATCAATTTTCTTCATAATTTCTGTACCTCTTTCTTTCTCTTCTCTCATTCTGATCTTATTTGAATATTGGAACTGCCAGACTCATCTATTGATTTTTTTTTTCTCATCCATTATCTTTTTCTCTATTTTTTATGAGATCTCCTCAAATTTTTATACAACCCTTATTGAATTAGCTCTACTGTTATACTTTTACTTGTCAAGATCCCTTTCTTATCCTGAGTATTATTTTGTTTTGCTTTGTTTTGTTTCAGTATCCCCTTTTATTTCATAGTTTCAGTAACTTAATTGAGAATGTAAATGATAGTTGGGGTATGGGGTGTTTTTTGGCATTTCCTTCTCCCTGCGTAATCTGTTTCTTCCAATAAATTTTGTTGTTGTTGTTCCCTCTGAGATAGTGGCTTTTCTCAGATTTCTGATATCCTTGGTTGTCTGTGCATACTAAAAGTGGCACTACAAATCTGTGGAGACAGAAGGTAAATTATCAGCTACCTAGTACTGTGGGATTTGGAGGAATGGAATGATTGCTAATAAATACAATTTTATTTGGGGGGTAATAAAAATATTTTTAAATTGGTAATCTAATAGTTGCACAACTCTGAATATACTAAAGACCGTTGAATTATACACTCTAAATTGACCAATTATATGGTCAGTGTATATTTCAATGAAACTATTTCCAAAAAAAACAAAGTAGGACTCTAACAAAATGATTAAAAGCTCAAAGTGCATGGCAGTGGCTTCTCTATGGGTTCACTGTAGTGTGATTTGGCTGAGCTGTTTAGTTGGGGAAGCTCTGTCTCTGAAAGACTGTCTTTGTCTTTCTCTTTGGGATGACCAGATTCCCCAGAAGAGACCATAACCAGTCTCTCCACTCAGGAGGTGAAGACTGGCTGCCAGCATTATAGAAGACAAAGGAGGAAAGTGGCTATCTCTGCATCCTGCAGGCTAACAGCACCTAAATCCCCCCAGTTGGAGGAAGGTTTCTTAGATGCTGCTGTGCCTAGTGATCCCCAATCCAGAGCCACTCTATTCCACCCACTGCAGAGAATAAACCTCATTTAAAAAAATCGAAGAGCTGAGAAAGAAGCAGTTGGCCAGTGGTAGATTCTAGGAGGTAATCTGCCTACTTCTTAACCAGACTTTTAACCAGAAATCTTATCTGAGCTGTTTCCCCCTTTCCCGCCTCATACATATTCAAAGATTCCCTGTGCCTCTAATTCCTGAGTATACGTTTGTTTTTGCAGTGCTGGGATTGAAATTATAGTTATTTATGTAAGTACTCAGGATTGAACCTATGAGTGCTTTACCACTGAGCTACATCCCAGTGCTTTTTTATGTTTAATTTTAAGAAAAGATCTCACTGGATTGTCAAGGCTGGCTTCAAACTAGCCATCCTCCTGAGTAACTGGGATTACAGTCATGTGCCACTGCACCCAGTTTGTTCCTGTGGATCAAATTGGTCCTAGGCTTTTCCCTTATTTTTGTGGATATTGGGGGAGAGAGCATCTATTCATACCATGTTTCCCTGCACAGAAATACACATTTCACCTTCTCAGGGCCATTATAACCTGTACCATCAAGATCATTCAGCTCAATGCCATGGGTGCAATCCCCAGCATGCACACACACATAAATAAAATATATACATATCTATATGTGTTTGTGTGTACATTTAATTATATATATTATTCATTTAATATTCTGGTTTGGGAAAAGAATAAGTATTTGTTTTGGTACAAAATATTCCTGTTTTGCACAGAATCAAAATATTTCAGCATATTTCTCCTCTACCAAAAGTGGAATTATTTTTCATGTACAAATAGAAAAACTGTCCCCTCAAAATTGAAGAGAACCAGTTAAGTGCACTTAAACTCATAAAGCATATGATTAGCTATTTAAGATAAATAGATGAAGTGAATTTCTGGTCAAGTCATGAAACATTTCTTTACCCTTACAAGTGAGTAAATTATTGCTGCCTCATAGAAAAGACATATGTTTTATTGTTGTATTTACCATAGAAAAACTAGAGGCTTAATACTTCTTCTACATCTTCTCTTTTGTTTCTCTGATGTTAAGGGAGTTAATTCTGTTCATCTAGACTGAATCAAGCGCTCAAAGGATTGAAATGATTGAGGAAGCTGGGTATAGTGGTGCACACCTGCAATCCAGAAACTAGGGAGGCTGAGATAGGAGGATCTCAAGTTTGAGGCCAGCCTCAGGAATGTAGCAAGACCCTGTCTCAAAAAAAAAAAAAGATAGGGGCACAGTGGTGCATGCCTGTAATTCCAGTGGCCCAGAAGGCTAAGGCAGGAGAATCTTAAGTTCAAAGTCATCCTCAGCAACGTAGTAAGGCCCTAAGCAACTTAGCAAGATCGTGTCTCAAAATAAAAAGGGCTGGGGATGTGGCTCAGGGGTAAGGTGCCGCTGGGCTCAATCTCCAGTACCAAAAAACTATATGTGTATAATGAGAGAACAGTGGCCACGCTTACTATCCTCTGTGATACCTGGCCTTGCAGCTGATTTAATTTCTTTTTACTTCTGGTACCTAGAATTGTGCCTGATACCCAGTTAATATTTCCTAAATAGTTATCAGGTAAATAAGAGAGAGAACCATTTTTAGCAGCAACAATTGTGTCATAATATATTGACAATTTCAAGGCAATTCTATATTGTCTTCTCCTCCAACTAAAACATTGCAATATAATAACAACCATTATTCAACCAAAGTCTACTTTTTAATAACTGTGGATCACTAAGATTGCTATTCTCTAGAACCTTACTATTCTTTCTCTCAATCTGAAATGCCACCTTCCTTTTACTTTTGCAAAGAACCTTTTCCTTTTTTTACTTGCTAGGGATTGACCCCAAGGCCTTAGGCACCCTAAGCACAGTTTTACCACTGAGCTACTTTCCAATCCCTGAAAAGAACCTTTCTCAGTGTATCGTTGAAAGAATATTTGATTTAGATTATAATGCATGACAACTTGACCTTTCCAAAGCATCTCAACCATTCAGGACTGGCTGCAGAATTGGCGGGATCTCATGCAAAATAGGAATGTGTGACCCTTGTTCAAAAATCATTACCAATTTTGAGATGAAAACAGCAGAGCATTAATCTAGGCACAGGACCCTTCCAAGCACAGAAACTTATGCAGTTTCAAAGGATCTATACATAATGCCTTCCCTGAGACCATTTCTAAAACGAAGACACTTTTGAACTTCCCACCAATAACAGTATGCATTGTTTTAGCTATTGTAGTGACTAACACGTCCCCTGTTCATGGATTTTTATTTTGGGAGCAGCTAGGGACAGTTCATTATAAAGTCCATACCTGAAACTCTGTGTTCAGGTATCCTTGATTTAAATCACTGAGCTATCACACTTGGGATAATAGTTCCTTTGACTGCATTCTTTCTACCATGAGCATTGAGTATTTGGTGGTAGTGATTTCAGGTGCTTTCTTCCTGCTCTGACAGTAGCTTTCAATGGGTCAGATTCTTCAAGCCAAATTAAATTAAAACTTGAGATCTGATCCCCAAGGAATAGAGAACTTGCATTAAAATATACCTTCTATTTCATAAGCTTCTGGCAGTTTGAATAGCTACTTATTTCCTCCCATCTCCCTTGTTTTTTCAGCTCAATGCATCTGAGCACCTGGTGTTCATATCAGAAGAAAATGAAATCTATAGCATTTTTCTTCCCCAGTCTTTAAACTTCCTTCTCTTTGGCTAGTGGGCATCATTCTTCTTTGAAAGTGCTTTTGTATTCAGGCCCCTCCAAGATGTCCTCAGCTTGTTTGTTTTGAATTTCTAATCTAATAGGCACTAAGAAATGCATGTGCTTCCACCCTCGCCCATAGAAGCACTTTATACTAACAGAGTGGACTGAAACGTCTCTTAAGGATTTATAAAAGGATGATTAGGATGCCATTAAGAAGTAAAGGTCCCTCAGGGAAGTAAAGGTCTAATATTTATTCATCATGAGCAAACATCCGATCTTAGCTGTCTCAAAACAGGGCATGTATTAATACCTTGAACTTGGAATAAATTGCATCGCAGTCCTGTAGTTGCCCTTCTGTGAAGGGTGCTCCCTTTGGTCTGTTGTAGAATATGCAGTACTTGACCCTGGGCTGCTTGACTCCCTATTGCAGTCCAGGAAGCTGATGAGGCTCTCACATGGGTGCAGGCTGAGCGTTCTTCTTCCCAAGGGCAAAGAGTCAAAAGCTAAGCATGGATGTTACAAAGAAATGATTGTGCTACCTAAGGCCAAGTTTCATAGTACAGTTAAAGACATAGGCTGCTGTGAAAATGCAGAGCCCCTCCTGATGCTCAGCAGCCATCTGGGGGAACTGCTGTAGAGGGAGGAGAAGCAGTGCATGGTGTTTTCATTTAACTAGAATTCTTTTAGGCCTTCTTGTAACCCTGCCATTCTGAAATTCTCTTGAAATACCTCCCAAGAGGACATGACTTGATGATCATAAATACAGAGTCCCGTGGGAGGGGAAAAAGCATCTGTTACACATATAATCCCTCTCTTCTCTTCCTTATGAATAGGGCAGAATCAAACCAGCAAGCACGTGGCATGTGGCACACTGTGTTTCCTTTGAGAAAACTGCCAGGTTATATGGCCAGGTTCTTTTTGTTCAGTCAAGTAACCTAGCATAGAGCTTTTGAATGCCCCTCTGAAATTGACCAGAAAAATTACTGAACCTCACTGGGCCTCAGTCTCTTCATCTGCAACAAAAGAATAATGATATCTAGCTCAAAAGATTATTGGGATGCTAGGAGTGATGGCCCACTCCTGTAGTGACTGCTACTCAAAAGACCAAGGCAGGAGGATTACCCGAGCCCTGAGATTCAAGACCAGCCTGAGCAACACAGAGACCCTGTCTCTTAAAAAGAAGAAGAAAGATTATTATAAAGATGAGATGTATATGACTATCTAGTACAGAAAATAGGATGGGATACTCGAATAATAGACAGTTAAATATGATTTTGAAGGCATTCTACGTGCTAGGCACTATGCCCAACTAGCAGGATCAAAGAATACCTAGGACTCACCTAGGTCCCCAGAAATGAGTAAGTCCACATCATTTTTACTTTACCTCTGAGCCTCCAGCTTAGAAGCAGTTTCATCACTGATCCCAAGTTTTAAGTGACTATGAAGCTGTAATTTAATCTGAAAGTACAGGGTGAAAATGGGTGCAGAGGGTGCTGCTGGAAAGCCTAATGCACTGCTCAGCCATACTTTATCATGGCCACCTCTGATGGACAATCTAGTTCTGCAAGACAAAGCCTTTTAGCCTGTACTAATACCAATCACACACGAGAAGTAGCTTAAAAAAAATTAACCCAATTCCCCTAGCACATTGGAAAGACACGAATATTGCCCTATAAATGACTGATGAAGAAAATGAAGTCACTCTTAAACATTTGAATTAACTATAAAGAGACCAGTGCTTTTAAGAGTTAAAAGAGTCCCCTAGTATCTCAGTGGTTCTATACGTAAGCCATCAAAAAAAAAAAAAAAAAAAAAAGAATACAGGTATCTATTCTTTTAAGGCAATTAGTGTTCAGAAAGCAAAACCATAGAGATATGGCAGAAAGCACAGGAGCCCGCTGAAAGAGTTCTCAATGGCTACCGATAGAACAATTTGAGCCATAAAATAACATAGTATTGAATTACAATCCAAAAAATAGATAAATATCCAAGAGTCCCAATGGATATTAATGTATGATTGGATAAATAAATGGGGAGAAGAGACAAAGCTCCCATAGAGAATTCCAAATACTTTGTGTAGACACTGCCAAGGAAGTGGAACATAATATCGTGTTCCCTAACTGGGGCTATATGTAGTGCCATGCTGCCCAATAGTACAACTTGGAGACGGAAGTGGGGGCAGCTTTACAGAAGCCTGACGCACGCTACCGTGGCCAGGTAATCAAGGTTAACAGTGATAAGTCATGTTGATAGTACATAGCCTTGAGGTCACAGGAGGAGAATGGCACTTAACCTCTGTAACTCTCTTCCCAAACACATAAACACACATAAACACTGTCCAACCATAAGAAAAACATCAGCCAAACCCAAATTGTGGAGCGTTCTACAAAACACCTGATGAGTATCCTTCAAAACCTTCTAAATCATTGAAAACAGGGAAAGTCTGAGAACCATTATGGTTCCTAAGAGCCCAAAGGGACAGGACAACTCAATGTAATGTGATATCTCATGAATGGAACAGAAAAGGGATATGAAGGAACTAACAAAATATGCATATAGTATGGCATTTATTTTTTGTTTTTGTTTTTTTTTTAAGGAGCCGCACCTCCTACATCAAAGTGGCAACACAGAAACCTACACCATTACCATAACTGCATTACATTACAGTAGCGCTTTGTTATAATGTGAGTGTTGGGGGAATCACATTTGTTTAAAAAATGCCTCTTGAGATTTCACTTGAAATGATGGGAAACTCAGTGTAACAGCTGTGTACACAGGGGACAAATTGGTCATTGTTGAATACTGTGAGTCTTTTTGCAGCTGGGTTTCACTGATTACTATATGGCACAGATCATATTTTAACCTGCCATAGAATCCATATAACATTGAGCATGTATAACTTTGAGTCTCACAGCTCCAACTTCCCAGTTTCCAGTTGGATCAAAGAGGTTTTTCATGCATTCATTCCAGTGGTAAGGAAAAGTTTCTGGCTTATATCCAGCCATCCATATTGGACATTCAGTCAGATTAATTTCTTTATGTCCCAAACATAGATAACCAACCCAGGTAACTCCTAAGAAAAGGTGGATGTTGTCAAAGCATATCCCAGGTGCTGCAGGCTTATGAAACTTCATTTGAAAATATCCACTCCATGGCCTATGTCACTCACCATTAATTTAATGTGCTCTTGTTCACGTCACCCCTTCCCTTTTCTGCCCTTAGAGTAATGAGAACCAAAGAAGGAAGGCATGTGATTTCTCTGACACTGGTTTTGTGCACACTATTGGTTTTTTTTATCTTAATACCTTTCCTCAGAAACAATTAGCCCTTCTCTTCCTGAGAAAATGTTAACATTTCCTGTGAACTCGTGTGTTGTTTAAATTGATTTCATTTGCATGACTATTCTTGAGTACTCCTGTGGAAGTGAGTCAAGCCTGATGAAATGAAAGTGGAAATAGGTAATGAACTACTCCCCACTTATAGTAAGTGGTCTTTTTCATGACGGTCTCCATGCCACTTAATAAATGATCTCTCCAAAGAGATTATATAGTTTCTTAATGCTGCAGTGAGAAGTTTTCTATCAGTTTCCTTCCCTGGATGAAGTGCATTGCTGTAGGAAAACAGAACTCCATAAGGCCAAGCCCTCAAATATCATGGCATATGTAACAATTCTGTGAACATAGTAGGTATCGGATAGGTTTCTTTGCTTACAAGCAAGAAAACCTGAGTGGCAAAGGGAATTACTGGAATGATAACAATTGTTGACAAAATCCGGAGAAAAAGCTAAACTACCAAGACACACTGAAGGCCCGCAGCTTAGCGGAAGCAGTCATTCATTGATCAGTATTCATTGACCTCTGCCCTGTCCCAGGCACAGTGCTTCAGGGTGAGGGTGTAGTTCTTCCAGGAATCTTCATGCCCTGTCCTTTCACTGAGCTTGTCTCTAGAGGATCTCAGATCCACGGACTTGCTGCTCATGTTATTCCTCAACTCCTACTGCTTTTCACCCATCATTCACCAAGCTGCCCAAGATTTGGATTCCTCAGTGTCCATAAGTCTGCATTGAGTCAAAGACTGACTCTCACATGGGTGAGGTGCTGTGACACAGAATAAGGAAAGGATAGTTCTTCAAAGGCACAGTAAGATGCTCTTACCAACAGAAAAAAAAGGTGCTTTGGGTGAGCCAAAAGAGAAGTCCACTCCATTGATATTAGTCAGCTTTACATGGTTGTGATAACTAAAATATCTGACGAGAACAACCTAGAAGAGGAAAAGTTTATTTTGAGCTCACGTTTTCTAAGATTCAGACCACTGTCTGCCAACTCCATTGCTCTAGGCCTAAGGTGAGGCAAAACATCATGGTGGAAGGGCATGGCAGAGATGCCGTTCTCTTCTCATGGGGTCAGGAAGCAGAGAGAGAAAAGGGAAGGGACTGCAAGGAAGATGAACCCTTCCTGGGCCTGTCCCATTGACCCACCCCCTCCAGCCATGCCCCATTTGTCTACAGTTACCACCCATTTAGTCCATTCAAGCTAGGATGGACTAGGGTGGACATAGTCCATTCAAGCTAAAAATAGGTGATCGCAGATTAGGTTACAGCTCTCATAGTCTAATCACTTCACCTCCAAATATTCCTACTCAACACAGCTTTTTGGGGGTACCTAGATTCATAATAACACCACTTAATAGTGTAAAGAAAGGAAAGTGAAGACTCAGATCTGGCTTATGTCACTTACATATAAGTATATCACATATAATTATGTCACTTACATATAAGTATAATCTTATATGTTCCCACAGCTTCTCTAAAGGTCCTTTATCCCATCTGTGTAAAATGGAAATCATCATGCCTATCTCAGAGAATTGTTTTCTTTAAATCAAGATCAAATTAAGAAGCTTGTTGACAATTTGCTCTAATAATTCCTTAATAAAAGTTAGTTGTATTTTTACCTGGTTGTGAAATATTCATAGCAAGTATAGATGTTTTCCTTCCTTTTCTACCAAATGATGTCCCAGTACACTCTGTTCATGTATTTTTTATCTTAGTAAGAAATGCATTCTGGGATGGACGCTGTGTTAGAAGCCTTCCATTGACATGGGCTGACGAGAAAGCTTTGCTTGGCAAACTTTGCATTGGCCTCTTCAAAAGGCACATCCTCAACCCGCTCCTCCTGTGCACCATGAGAGACATAAATAGTGAAATCTGCAGGCACGGAATCTCTCCAAGCTATTCCACTGCTCTTTTCTCAAAACCAAGGCAGACACCATGTTCTCTATGTCATGCTGCAGTTCTTACATATAGAGGGAGGCGATATAAGGGAACTCAGCATTCACTAGCCCGCCATACTGGGCTTAGAAACCTGTGTCTTGAGATCTCTCTCTTTTTTTTTTTTTTTAAACCAACAGAGTAGAAGGGGATCAAAAGGGAGAGAGAGAAGGGGAGGGGAGGACATAGGAAAGTACTGGGAAATGAAATCTACCAAATTATGCTGTTATTGTTAAATTATGTTATTATACAGCACACCACACAGTGAATACCACTTTTATATATAATTATAATGTACTAATCAAAATTATAGTAAAAATAGAATAAAGCAAACAGATTAGGGGGAGGGAGGAGGAGAGGGAATGAAAAGGTACCAAAGAATGAGATTGATCAAATTATGTTATATGCATGTACAAATATGGCATAATGCATCCCACTGTTATGTATAATTGCAATGCACAAATTAGAAAATTAAAAATCTAAAATTATTAGAAAAAAGAAGACTGTGTCAGGCTTCTCAGGCTACATGTTCCCTGTGTGCCCCCTGATGGGTTGTTGAAATTGTAGAAGCAGTCGTATATGTAAAGTTCCAGACTAAGTGCCTGGATGAGGGGAAGCTGTTACTCGCACTAGGGGCGGTAATTATTCTTCTTTGATCTCAGCCACAGTATACTTAAAAGCATAGAATATTTTTAATTGAGCAATGTTTAAAAAATAAAAGAGAGACCACAGATTCAGAATTTATAAACAAGATGCAGCCATTGATAAGAAACTGCCAGAAGATGGAAGAATGTCCCAGGGCTGGGACAGCCATACCAGGGTTTTATAATGGCCAATGTTACACAATGTTACAAGATATCTCTTCTACCTGAGTATATCCTCCACCTCCCACCCCAGGCTCTTCCGAGAATTGCTTTATGAACTACCGGAAAAGAGGCTTGTTCTGGAAAGTAAACAGACTTCAATAGGGAAGACTGATAATACACATTTGCAAGAAGGTCAAATATACATTTGGAAACAAAAGAAATCAATGCTTTTTCAGAAGAACAAAGGAACGGGTGACATTGAAAATCTGTAAAAGGACTTTAGTGGATGTTTAAGTAAATAACATTGAGGATGTATTTGTTGAATTTCTAAAACTCAAAACATGAAATTCTTTTGGTCATCGAAGCTAATTTCCTTATTTAAAAAAAAAAGGCTGAAGTTCTTCATATGTCCCTATATAAAATTACCCAGCATATTTTAGACCGTAATATTATTTGTTTTCTTATGGCAATCTCCAGAACATTCTAAGTTGAATAAATATCTTCAACAGCTGAAAAAAAAAAAAAGGCAACAACAACAACAACAAAAAGCAATCATTTAGCCCAACACCTTTACTTTAAAAAACCAGGACACTGAGGTACATAGAGGTGATATTACTTAACATCACATATCTAGTCCCTCAATTCTGAACCCAGTGACCTTTCCATTGATCCATCCTCATATATTAAAAGGAACTATACTAACTTTCTAAAATCATTGATAAAATCTAAAAATGCTTGAAGGAACATTTGTTTTCCCTGAAAACAAATGTTCACTGAAACTCTGTGCCATCTAGAATTAGAGCCCAGGGTTAATTACATGTTGTCAAGACCAGGCACTCTGCCAAGTCTTTTAAATGCTTATTCATTATGTACTTGTAACAAGACTGGCCCAAGCTTTGATGACTACCACGGGTGTTTGGTTGTTCCTAGCAATTAGTAGGAAATTGTCCTAGACGTGCAATACTGCGTAGAATGGAGTGATCTAAGATCATTTTTCCCCCAACAGGAGGAAAAGTGTCGCTGAGACAAAAATGGATCATTAACACCAAGATAGAAGAAATCTTGTTCATATAAACATTGTGAATTTTAGCACCTCAAATATGTTATGTTCCATATATGAAGGCGTGCACCCTTTTCAGTTTCCAATTTTTAGAACTGAAAAGGGTGGACTGTAACTTTTATTTTATTTTGTTTATTTACTTATTTATTTTTATATCAGAGATGGAACCCAGGGATGCTTAACCATTGAGCCACATCCCCAGCCCTTTTTATTTTTTTTTTTATTGAAAGACAGGGTCTCACTAAGTTGCTTAGGGCCTCGCTGAGGCTGATTTTGATCTTGCAGTCTTCCTGCCTCAACCTCTGTGCCACCATGCTCAGCTGAATTGTAATTTTTAAAAATCCAAATGTTCATTTAATCATGCTTTGAACATCTGTTGAGTAAGAAATCAGGAATGGGGCTGGGACTGTAGCTCCATGGTAAAGTGCTTGCCTTGCATGCGTGAGGCACTAGGTTCAATCCTCAGCACCACATAAAAATAAACAAATAAAGATATTGTGTCCGTCTACAAGTAAGAAAATATTTAAAAAAAAAAAAAAAAAGAAATCAGGAATGAACCTACGCATTTGAGTGCCCCTTGCTATTTGTTATTTTGGAGTCCCACCAGGATCTTTGGTTCTCTGACATCCACTGCCCCAACATTTTGCCAATAGCCATAATTATTCCAATGGAAGCAACAACTTCAATAGCTCATGCTAAAATTGGCTCCTAATGTTTTAATTTTTGCCTTCATGCAGTGGTATGCTGGAGTGGAGCTTGCTCATTCTGCCTTATGAGAATCAACTGTCCAATTTTGCAGGCCAGTTTAAGCACAGCCATTATTAACAATTAAACTACATAAACTTACAATTAAATGAATTATATTCTTTAAAGGTAGTAACTCAAAACTGATCTCTTTCTAATTATTCTATTGCACATCTACTGTGCTTTTTTCTTCTTTTTTAATTAATTAATTTATTCTAATTAGGTATATATGACAACAGAATGCATTTTGATTCATTGTACACAAATGGTGCACAATTTTTAATTTCTCTGGTTGTGCATGATGTAGAGTCGCATCACATGTGCAGTCATACATGTACCTAAGGCGATGATATCCATCTCATTCCACCATCTTTCCTGCCCCCATGCCCTCTCTATCCCTGCCCTCCCTTTTGCCCAAAATTCCTCATTCTTCCCATGCTGCCACCTGTGTTTTTGAGATTATGTATGTATATTTACCCACATAGTGGAAATACTGTATAATTGTGGTTTACTATGCAGTTGATCCTAAAACTCAGTGACATCATATTAATACATTGAATTAAAAGTATTTATTCCACAACAATTAACAAACACTACAAGTTGGTACTAGATTTCTGGTTTTGTGCATTATCTGTTTTCAAACTTTAAAGTACATTGTATCTACAGCTGTTGCATTATTAATAGCACCTACAAATTAAAAAATAACTTTAAGTATTTGAAAATTATTTTCCCATGCAGCCAAGAAATCACTCATACAGTTGACAAATGGATGAAATTCTGACAGGTGTCTTTATCTTGTTTTCATCTTATTAATGTAAAGGAGAATATCAGCCAACATCATATTAGAACTATATACACTTATCAACTGCAATCATAGTTTGGCTACAGATGGAAAAGGTCTTCATACAGTTGACAAATGGATGAAATTCTGACAGGTGTCTTTATCTTGTTTTCATCTTATTAATGTAAAGGAGAATATCAGCCAACATCATATTAGAACTATATACACTTATCAACTGCAATCATAGTTTGGCTACAGATGGAAAAGGTCTACAGAAACATTCTGTGACAATCAGTTTATAATGTTGAATTTACACTGAAAACTATTGTATGTTTCATCACTTATCAATATTTTGTTATACATCCCTTTTAATAAAATTCATTTTAAAACATCTTATATACAAATATATAAGCATGAGGGGTTCTCCAGAATTCTGTTTATTAAACATTTTACCAATATGCCACTTCCTTTGAGCCTCTCAAGTCTATAAGATGTTCATTTGTTCATATAATAATCTTCAATGATAATACTAATAGTTAAAATATATGAACACAGTCACAAACATTATGAGTCAGCTTCACTAAATCCTCACAAATGCCCTTATATCGCCAAAGTCAAAAAGAAAATCATGAGGATAAATTCCAGCATCTACAGCATTAAGCAGAGAAGAGGACATTTAAAAGTTATCTTCCAATAGCAAGGAGCCTCATAGACCCTTGGATTTGTGTAATTCAAGTTGACTCTGCATAAATTAAGAGAGTGTATTAGCTTTGTATTGCTACAACAAAATACCTGAGCTAATTAATGTATAAAGAGAAAAATGTTATTTTGGCTCATAGTTTCAAAGGTTTCAGTATAAGATTGAGCAGACCATTGCTTTGGGCCTCTGGTGAGCATGCCAAAGGGCAATGGCAGGAAACACATGGTAGGACAAAACCACTTACATGATCAACCCGGAAACAAAAAGAGGAAGAGCAAGGACCATGGTCCTGCAGTCCCCTTCAATGGCATACCCTCAATATTTATGGACCTCCCACTAGGCCCTGCCTAGGTTCTGCCACCTCCCATACCACCACCATGGGCACCAAGCCTCAACACATGGACCTTTGGGTTACACTTTTCCAATTCATAGCAGGGGTGATTTTTCCCCATTGGATGGATACATAAATAAAGAACCAACTCAGAAAGATAGAGTAACTGCCCAAAGCTCAGTTGAATAACCCTCATTAGAAGGGGAACCCAGAGATGAGAACCAAAGCTATCAAGTGTCTACTCCTAAATCAACTCAGATGCAATATAACAACTTTGTATAAAGAAATGCTGTGAAGGAACCTAGATACTAAATATTTTGATATCATTTTATTAATAGCCATTAAGTTATTTCATGTAAATAGGATTTGGATACCCATGTGAAAGACAGGCATTGTCCAAAATAACTAGAGCTTAAATCAAACTCAGAAAATGGATAACTTAGAGTTCTCTAGAGTAAGTAGAATACATAGGGAAAGAAATAATTTAAATGACAGCTTTTAAACTACAATATTTGTATTTACAAATTACTAAGCATATTTACACATAACAAGAAGTCAGGTATATGCACAATGTTAAATAATGGGTGCCATATTTGTGGTGTTTAACAAAATGCCAGATCATTTATTAGTTTACTTATGTGCACTTTCTGGAAGGTAGTGTGACATGGTAAATGGCTATATATCTAACCTCAGTAACATCGGTAGTATGCAGACCTCCCAAACACCAACCAATTCCCAGCCTGCTGAGAGGAATAGCAATCCCTGTGGACACTCCTAACACCAGCTCTAGAGTAGAGGTGACACAAACCTCAGAGGCATGGGCAGGGCTTTGGGCAGCCTCTGTGATCAACATTTCCCTTCTTGTTCTTTGCTACCTTCCCTAAGATGGCTCATTCGGGTCCTCAGTTACTCACAGGCACGCCAACACCATTTCTGGACAGTGTTTTCTTAAAGTGCAGATTTTAGAACCACCTGCTTCAGAAACATGGTTAAAAATACAGCTTCCTGGTCTACTGTCAATTCTAGTGCACCTTGAAGTTTGAGGACTGCTGTTTAAGTAAATTAATATACTGACGTTTGATTCTAACATGCCTCATGTTGCTCCCTAACTTAAAAAAGAGGGGTTGATGTATATTATTTATATTATCATATAATACAATGTATTATCAAATATAAATTATTAAAGCTGAAATATGATTTAGAAACTGGAATATATCTCAGTTCTCCTCCTCAGACGCCCCAGTACCACATAACTCCCAGACATCTCAGCCACAGTGGTTCCTAGGCAGGCACCTCCCCTTCTGTGCCCACTAGGACTCTGTTGGAATTATTTATCCCTAAACTATGTTATGTTCCTGGTGATGCAGGATGGGGTGTTGACCTGTATAGCAGAGACTGGTAGTTACTGTGACATTTTCCAATCATTCAAGTCAGAACTTGTAATTAGTTTGGTATTGGCCTAACCACGGATGAGAAACCTTCCGGTCACTCTGCACCTCTTTGAAGCTAGCAGGCACACTGAAAATCAATTCTGCTTATGGTTTTCCAGGAGCTCTAGACAGTTATAATTACACTATGCATCTGTGATGGCCTTTCTGTTTTCATATTATTTTTTCAGAAGCTTCTTATTCATAATAATTTGGATATTGACTAAATGGTACCACTTATATGCTGAGGGTGGTCATTTCAACCCTGTGCATTTTTATGACATTGATATGGTGAAAACCAGAGATTGTAAAATCTGAAATATAAGGTACAAGCACTCTAAAGATTTCTGATCAATAGTAAAGGCTCAACAAATTTTTGTTGGGTTTTCCTAAAGAGAAGGGTCTTACCTTCTTTTTTTGTTACCGGGGATTGAACTCAGGGATATTTGACCACTGAGCAACATCCCCAGCCCTTTTCTTTATTTTATTTAAAGACAGGGTCTCAATTTTGCTGAGGCTGGCTTTGAACTCACAATCTTCCTGCCTCAGTCTCCCAAGCCACTGGGATTACAGGCATGTGCCACCACGCCCAGCCAAGTCTTACCTTTTTAAGGACAGGAAATGTAGTGTTTAGCAAGGAATAGCAATAGTGCTCTTTTTCAGGTACTTAAAATATAAATTAACAAAAGGTTAATGTGTCCCTTCATTTATGAGTTTATGTCAATAAAAGGGCTTTTTCCTCCTAAAATGGTGTTATGGTGCTAAGGAAAATTGAGCGAGTCATTCAATTTGCCAAGGCCAAGTTTTCCTTTTAAACATTGAAATCACCTGGATTAGTTGATGAGGCTGCAGTTATAAAGTACCACAAACTGTATGGTTGAGTAACAGAACTGCAGTGTCTCATGGTCCTGGAGGCCATCAGCTTCAGACCAAGGTGTCGGCAGGGCTGGTTCCTCCTGAGGGTGTGAGGAAGGGCTGTTCATGGCTCTCTCCTGGTTACAGTGTTTGCTGACAATCTTTGCATGCCTGGGCTTATCAATCTTTGCTTTTATCTCCACAGAGAGTTCTCCTTATGTGAGTTATAAATTTCTACCTTTTATAAGGACCCAGTCATACTGGAGTATGGTACATCCAACACTGGTATGACCTCATCTTAACTAATTTTATCTATAATGACCCTACTCTCAAATAAGGTCACATTCTTAGCCACTGGGCACCAGGACTTCAGCATACAAATTTCAGCCCATAACACCATCTCTGAAGAAAGCTTTGTTTTCATGGGTTGTTTTTGTTTGTTTTCATTCCCAACAGCAGCAAATGTTATGAGATTGCAGAGCATCTGACCGTAAACCCCCATCCATGGGCGTCACATCATTGAGGTGCAATATGGAGGGACGATGGTGATAGGTTAGGCATTGTTTCCCATTCACTTCATCTTAAACCTTTATTGATTTACCCATTAGTTTACCCAACAAAAGGCGTCTCCAGCTCAGCCTATGGTATTTGGGATGTGACACTTTGATCTCGAACTTTTGCTTGAGAGAGGGCCAGCTCAGGCTAAAAATCAAACTTCTCGAAGCTGGAAGAACCTCATCAAATCCATACTTTTGATTTTTTTTACAGGGAGGGAACTCTGGGAAAGGTTTAATGTCTTATTCAAATAGAACCCGTTCAGCCACGTGGTACCATGTTGGTACCAGAATTCAGCTGTCCTGCCTCTCATTGTGGCTATTTCTTCCACATATACTGCAATTCTGAGACAGGGAGGGCACGGGTCCCTTGTGATTTAAAAGGTCCCAGTCTCTATTCCTTTATGTTGCTTGTTTCTACATGGAGAGTACAATCAGCTCTGTTCTCAGTGCATACTGTCCATTGGGAGATTCCTTGTGAACTGCCTATGCTGTAATTTTTTTCAAATCCCCCAAAGCCTCACCTCGGGGACCTCCTTCAATATATTATCTCTCAACTTCTTGGGCCTCAGCTCTAGGAAGGGAACTGATTCTGATATTAGTCTCTCTGCCCAATATGAACAGGAAAAACACATCTTAGCACAAAAGCCATTCAGTATGGTGAAGCCTCATAGAAATTAAATTAATCATCAAGGTTTTGTTGTGGATTTTTTTTGTTTATGTATTATTTTGGTCAAGATTTTTGTACGTTTATTTTTATAATAATCAAATATTTAATTATTTACTTATTTTTAACATGTACTATCCATCTCCTCAATTATATTTTGATATATGGGGGTTAGGCATTTCCAACTTAATTGAGGTATATTTAATTAATAAAATTGTATATATTTTAGGTATACAAAATGATTTTTTTCAATACTGAGGATTGAATCCAGGGGTACTCTACCACTGAGCTACACCAGTCCTTTTTATTCTTTTATTTTGAGACTGGATCTTGCTAAGTTACTAAAGTTAGTCTCGAACTTACAGTCCTCCTGCCTCAGCCTCCTGAGTTCCTGGGATTATAGGCATGCACCACTGAACCCAGCTCAATTGATATTTTGATATATGTGTGCATTTTGAAGTGATTATCACAATCAAGCTGATTAACAAATCCATCACATCACATGGTTTTAGTATTTTGTGTATGTGGTGAGAAGACTTAAGATAACTCTCTTAACAAATCTCAAATAACTGTAGTCACCATGCTATATGTTAGATCTGTAGAATTTACCCATTTTGCATAAAAGAACCTTTGTACCCTTTAACCAACATCTCCTCATATCTCCTTTCACCCAGCCCCAGGTAGCCACCATTCTAGTCTTTAATGTTATGAGTTTGATGTTTTTAGATTCCATATCTAAGTGAACTTATATAGTATTTGTCACTCTGTGTCAGGCTTATTTCACTTAGCATAATGTCCTCAAATTCATCTGTGCTGTTACAACTGGCAGGACTTTCTTCTTTGTTAGGTCTGAATAATAATCCACTGTATGTAGATATATGTGTATATACATGTATGGATATTTGTATATATGAATGTGTGGCAAGATACACACACATTTTTAAAAAATTCATCCATCAAGGGACACTTAGGTTGTTGCCCCACCTTTATGAAAGCTCCTTAATTTAGTGACTTGACAATATCTGAACCATATACCAATTTATTTGCTTTATCAAATAAATTCCAGGAGTTCCAGGAGTGAAGTAGGTGTCTGCTATACATTTGAATTGATTTATAGTTACATGTAGAAAAGCATTTGGTGTCTGTTATGTTCATGGTTCATCACTGAAATTTGATTTATGTATGGTGAAAGGCAGAAAACTTAAGCAAGTAGTGCTATGAATGTTAGCAAATGTGTACTCAGGTAACTATTACTGGATCACAGTGAAGAACATTCTCTCATTCCATTGAGAACTTCCTTTCTGCCCCTTTCTTATCATGACTCCAAGGTCATAAGGACATTCTCCTCTGTTTTTCTGTGAAGTTTTAACTTCATATTTGGTCTCTGATACCCATCTCAAATTAACTTTTGTACATGGTATGAGATGAAGGTATCGAAGTTTCCTTTTGCTTTTTTTCAATATCTATTTCTGCTTTTGGGGGCGGGAGGATTAAATTCAGGGGCACTTAACCACTGAGCCACATCTCCAGCCCTTTTTTTTATTTTGAGACAGGGTCTCAGTAAACTGCTTAGGGCCTCACTAAATTGCTGAAGCTGACTTTGAACTTGCAACCCTCCTGCCTCAGCCTCCCAAGTCACTGGGATTACAGGCATGTATAACTGTACCCAGCCTATTTCTGCTCCTTTTGATGAAGTCAAATAATTAAGACTTTTCTCTAGTAATACATTTTTAATTTGGGAATGGATCTGTAGTATCTCTTCTCATCTCTTATTTTAGCTGAACCATTGTTGCTGGGAATACCATAGAAGCACAGCAAAGGGTCCATTCTCAGCAGTGATTGGATGACTTGAGGCACCATATACAAGATGTGGTGCTGCTTCAGAGTCAGGCCTGGATTCAAATCCAGGTGCCACCTGTGTTCAGAAAAGATACCTTTAATACTCAAATGTACAAAATAAATAGCAAGAGGCCCAACTTGACGGGATTATCTTTAACAATGAAATGAAATCATAGGTGTAATACAATCATCATAGTGTAAAGGTCACAGTTAGTACTACCAGCTTTACATGTGTATCTGTGTGCCTATATGTATGTGTGTGTGTGTGTGTGTGTTCTGGGTGTAGTGCAAGAAAGAAAAATAAGAGAGAGGGAAAAAAGAAAAGTCCCTGAACTTGGACGAGGGTTCCTTTTTGAAAGGTTTCTCCCTCTAGCCACCACCCACACACATGCATATGCTCCTCTCAGGGATGGAGGGCCCCATGGTTGCTTCCGAAGCTGCTGTGGGTGGGAGCGCAGTCACTGCCAGCTCTCTGAGCCACCGTGGCTTCCCACCCCAGAACTAATAGTCCTGGAAACACACTATGTGGTTCTTTCTCTGCCTGTCGGTTCAAAGTATTGCCCTTTATGCTATGTCTGCAGCAGGCTTTGTGCCTCCGGAGTTCACATATATAAGGGAGGAAGAAGAGTGAAGCCCAAGCCCTAGACCCACGTGGCAGCCATCAGTCAATACCAAGAAGAGCTCCTGCTGCTGTGTGTGCTTTCCTTAGAAACAGTCTTGTCTAAAAATAGCCAAAAATAAAAAAATAAATAAAATAAGAATAGCCAAAGTGGGAGAGTGGGGAAGAGCAGCAGCCATGCTTGCAGCTGAAAAAGAGAAAAGGCAGAAACAGGCTGAGCTCTCTGCAAGCCTCCTGTGTAGCAGGGGAGGTTAGGAAGGTGGGCAGCTCTGGACACTAACCATGGTCAAAGGGTTCCCATTTCTCTGCATTGGGACACCCTGTAGACTTGCCCAGTCAGCCACTGAGCTCAGCATGTTAGAGATGCTGTATCCTGACAGGACCGTGAGGTTTTCTACACGCTGACACCATCTGTGGTGAGCTGTAGTGCCAGTGCATGGGAACTGCCCCATGCTGTAGCAGCTTCTACCAATGCCTTGCCCCAACCAAAGGGCAGCTTTCAAAGGAGCAGGGCACAGGTATTGATTTGACCATCATTTCATACCCAAGTCATGCTGGAATCAGCTTGCCCGTAAGCAGAGTGTGGCTCTAGGACTGAATAAGTATTTGCAGCCATTAAGTGAGACTAGGCTGTATTTGTGGGTTTTCTCTGCCAAGAGAGCTTTCCTATTCACATTTGTTATCAGTTAATGTTCCAGTAACTAAGCTTAGACTAGCAGAAAAGGAATTCTTTCCAAAAACTTACGATAAATCTGTCTATGTAAGCAGACTTCACCAAAGCCCCATAGGTACAAGTAGAGTCCCAGAGGTAAAAGCCATGGTGATATTTCCCTTCATTGGTGCAGAAGAACATTGCGGTCTGTTGGCCTCTTTCTTTCACTTGCCTTGGCTGACTTAGTCTTCTGGATGGCCCTGTGAGCTGTCATTTCCATTTGCAGAAGAGGAGCCAGGAGCTCAGTGTCCCAGTGACGACTTGTCCAGCATTATAACCAGTCATCAGAGAAGCAGGGCTTGTATCTCTCTCTGCCTGAGGCTTAGTCCAGACACTCTGGATTTTTCCCCTCATGGCAGTTAGCTTCTAAAGGGAAATATCTAACATGAAGCATTGAAAGATATAGCATGAATTTAAGCAAAAGAAGAAGAAAAAAAAAAAGAGACTCCATTTAACCTTGATGTTGGGAACATTTTTCTTGGCATGGCTCAGCAATCATGACTTTGAGCCCAGTGAAGAAAAAGTAACCCTAACTCTCCATTGGCCAAGCAGTAAACAGTATTTACACAGTCATAATAATATAAACTGTATGTATCAATGTTCTAATTTTGGAGCCAATTCATGGACAAAGCAGGAAAAATTTGGTCACAACTGCAAGATAACCTGTAAATAAATATTAGCAACCATGACAAAAGAAAAGTAGAGATAAAAGTTTTGGCTTCTTTTTTTTTTTTTTTAACATTTCTAATATAAAGCGAGAGGAGAAAGCAGGAACAAAGATGAAATAATGCGGAATGTTAGAGGATATATGGTGTTTGTTGATGGAATGAGAAGGGTTGTTATGTATGTTATTCATAGTTACAAAAAAGATAAAATATAAATAGCAAAAGTTGGGAGGACATGCATCATAGGAAAGGGGAAATGTCCTTCCTAGTCAATCAATAAATGCTGCCTTAGGTCAATGATGTCTTTTTTTTTTTTTTTTTTTTGGTACCAGGGATTGAACCCAGGGGCACGTAACCACTGAGGCACATTCCCAGCCCTTTTTTGTGTTTTATTGGGAGATAGGGTTTTGCCGAGTTGCTTAGGGCCTTGCTAAGTTGCTGAGGCTGGCTTTGAACTTGTGATCCTCCTGCCTCAGCCTCCTGAGCCTCTGGGATTATAGGTGTGTACCACCATGCTCAGCTCAACAATGTCTTTTATTTCCTGATTCATTGAAAGATACCAGAAGAGCTAAAAAGATAAATCCAAAAAGGAGCCACTCCTTCACTGGGGGCAAGTAGCAGGGGCAGGATGACTTTTCATCCAAAGTCATCTGTATTACATGATAAATTATGATGTTATTTCTTTGATTTTAAAATATATTTTTGCAGCAGTGAGAAGACAAAAACTATGGATCGTACCATATGTTCCCTGAACACATACCCCCATGAGAATTAGCTATAAAACATTCATTGGGTCTGCAAACAGCAATCAGAGTGTTCCAGGCTATAAAATTATCAATGACTGTTGGAGCAGTCCATCCAAGCTAATGCTGTGCAATGAAGCCAAACTGATGTTGCTGGTAACAGAAAGATGCATTTGTAAGGGACAGCCAGTGTGGCATCAGAGCACCCTAAATGTCTGCTCCCTAAGGCACAGCAGAAATAGGAAGTTCCTCCTCTTGCACCCCTCTCACCTATGAGAAGTTTGCAGCTTATGGAAATATGGGATCACAGAGTAGCAGAAGGACATTGGCAGTTCCTGTGCTTTTTCAAGAACAGAATTGAGTAGATTAACAGTTTCCTGTATGCCTTGTTGCAAATTAGACATAATTAGCCCTCAGACAGTCTGAATGGAAGGAATTGTGACACAACCTGATGGTGCAGAACCCAGGCAGGCAGCCAGACTCTTCAACCCAGTCACATAATATCGCTTCCAGAAATGAATCTTCTCAAGACGAGAGTATAAGAAATAGCAGCGCTCTGACCTCACTGCTGGGTTTTCAGAGTATTTCTCCCAAGAGAGATGCCCTGACTTGTAAGTGAGAAACTAAAACACAACCTGAGAAACTCACAGAGAAATCATAAATTGATCCTAAATAGGCTTGTGCTCAGGTAATCAACAATACAGTAAGGATACAGGCAAATGGCAAGAATATTCCTCAGTATCAGAACCAAAGAGAAATGTGTATTCGGTTAATTGGCATAGACACTGAAGTAAAAATCCTTTTAAACTGTATTTTACCTTTTCTACTTAGAGCACCTTCAAGGCTTAGATGAAATTGCTGTGGGGGGTGGATGCATTTATTTAGGCTGGATGGTTTCTTCTTGCATTGGTCCTTTGCTCTTTTAATAATTGCATCATTGGTTTAAGTAGCAATGGAACTACATATTTGCGCATACAGTAGTTAGGTTCTTGAGTTAAGATAACACTTCATGTCCCATGTGAAGTATTCCTCTTTAGAAAGATGCACCTTTAGTCAGTGGCGCACACCTGCAATCCCAGCAACTTGGGAGGCTGAGACAGGAGGATCACAAGTTAGAGGCCAGTCTCAGCAACTAAGTGAAACCCTTTCTCAATATAAAAAAGTATAAAAAGGGCTAGGGATGTAGCTCAGTGGTGGAATACTCCTGGGGTCAATCCCTAGTACCTCAAAAAAAAATGCACTTTTATCTTCAATAATCTATATAAGATAACCTTTACTAATCTCTTGTTGCTAAAAAATAGCATACAAATGTTAAAAGGAAATAAATATTTTTAGTCTCATTTTCATTTGAGGTCCAAAACAAAAGGAAGTGTGAGTCTGTTGCACTGGTGAAGGAAGTGGTCAAAAACCGGTTTCACTACCCTTGGCAAACTCCACCTCCAGGCTTTAAGAGGTCAGAAAGGCCAAGATGAGAGTAGGCAGTCAGAACATGGGCATCAGAACTGTGGGTGAATGGGCTGTGTCCCGTCCCAGCAAACGGGCTTCCATTGGACCATGTGGAGAGTGTGATATGTGTCCTATGGAGCAAGCCAGACACTCACTCCTGAGATTCTAAAACCTTGAGGAAAGGAGAGCTTGTTGTTTGGGATCAGCCTCTGCCTCTAACTTCCTATCTCCTTTTGGTCCACACAGCAGACTTCTTAGTTTCTGATGTCTGCTGTGTCCTAGGACATGGATGGCTGCTCACTAAATTTTCCTGTCTTACTTTATCATCCCTACTTTAGTCATCGCTCCCCTACTTGTTTGGTATTACTATTCTCATTTTACTTATGGCAGACTAGAGCTCACAGGGGTTAAGAAACTTACATGATATCACACACAACTAAGTGCAAGCACCAGAATTCAAAGCCAAGCCCATCTGATTCTAAGGCCCATACTCTACCTGCACAAGCTCAGGTTTTGGTTTCCCTAAAATGTCCTGTCATCCTCTTTGAGGGCAGTAGATAGTATCTAAGGTTTTCAGGGAAGTAAAATATACTCTCAACACATGCATATGTACTGCCTAACAAGTATAACACATAAAAATTACTTAATTGGTTATGTAGCTTTCACTAATTGCAAAGACCATAAGTCAGATTATTCAGAATGCATTAATATATTTTACTATTACGATGCCTGATTATTTATATAACACTATATTTTATCAATTTCTTTCATATAGATAATTAGGTTTAAATATTAAGCTGCTGGGAACTTAAATAGCTTTATTGAATTTGTTAAATTTGATGTCCACTTTTTTAATAATGTTGCTTTATAAAGTATATTTTGCCTACTTATTTTCTTCAAGCCTTTGACTTTATTATTACGCTATCCCAAGATGGCAAAGATTTCCACAGCCCACATCAAGCATCACATACCATATTGGTTTTTCAGGGTATTAAGTAATAATTACTTTGCAAGCTCCTAGGCACATTTGCTTGAGCCACCTTGGTTTCTGCAATGACAAATTTCCAAAATTTCATCAGAGATGAACATAGAAGAGGTGGGTTATTGGAAAACAGAATTCAGGTCCTGACTCTGTTCAGCTACCATATTAACCTTAGGCAAGTCACTGCTTCTCCCTCATCTCCAGCCCTCATCTTCAAAGCAGAAATGTTGAGATGAAAAAAAAACAAAGAGAGATGATGCAGATGAGTGGGACAGGCTGGGTGTGATGCAGGAGAGTGACTGGAGCCCTGGAGTCATGCAGAGGACATGCCTATTTAAAAGAGACAGCAGTGATCTCATTGCTACTCAGAAATATGGACTCAGAGAGGGCAGTTCTGGTTTCTCAAAAAAGCTGTGTTTTTGTGGGAATTTCCTGTTTCTTAACTTGGCAATAATTCAAACTAAAAAAAAAAAAAAATCTCTTCTTCAAAATACATTTCTTCCAGCCAGATTGGGTCTGTAGGGCAGTGGGGTGCAACCTCTGGGCTGGACATCCTCCAGAAAAGCAGTCCTCTGGCCCGTGCTCTGGTGCTGTACCACCACTGGCCATGGGACATTCTAGATGGTTCCCTAAGCTTCCACAGGCTGCTTTCATGATCTCTTCAATTTAGGGCTTAAAATCTCAGAAATCAACTCTCTGATTTTGTCAGGTGGACTATAATTTTTTTCTCTATTATGAAAAAGAAAATGTCTTTGAGTGACCAGTGACTAAATCAGGGATTTATTCAAAACAATTAGTTATAAAATATACATGACCTAAAATATATATTGCATGAAATTTCTAGGTAAGTACAATACTATGTTTTGAGAGATCAAGTTTAGAATTATGACCTTTAGGTGCTTCATTAACCTCTTTGTTTTGTTTAAACATACCATAAAATTCATCCATACAAAATATACAGTTTAGAGGTATTTTGTGTATTCAGAGAGTTGTAGACCTACCTTCAAAGTCTAATTTTAGGACATTTTCAACACCCCAAAGAGAAATCCAATACCCATTGGTGGTTAATCTCTTCCTCTCCTGCCCCTGTACCTGACAAGCATTAATCTGATCTGTCTATGTAGATTTGCCTATTTTGAATAAAATCATATTATGTGTGATTTTTATGCTTAGCTCCTTTCACTTAGCATAATATTCTCAGAGCCCACTGATATCAGAGCTCAGATATCAGTACTTCTTTTGTTGTCAAATAATATTTCATTATATGAATTATTTATTCATTCGTCAGTTAGTGGACATTTGGGACATTACCACTTCTTGGCTGTTAGGAATAATGCTACTACAAACATTATGTACAAGATTTTTGTGAACATGTATTTTCATTTTCTTGGGGATATACCTAGGGGTGGAAGAGCTAGGTCATATTCTTTTTTATTTTTTTTTAGTTGTAGATGGACACAATATCTTTTATTTTATTTATTTTTATGTGGTCCTGAGGATCGAACCCAGTGCCTCACGCATGTGAGACAAGCGCTCTACCACTGAGCTACAATCCCGGCCCCAGTCATATGGTTTTGAGGACCCACTAAATAGCTTTCCAAAGTAGCTATATCATTTTGCCTTCCTATCAACAACATACAAAGGCTCCACTTTCTCCACTTCCCCTCCAATATATTATTACCTTTTTTCATTATAACCATCCTAGAGGGCATGTCACTGCTGTATTGATTTACATTTCATGATAACTAATGATGTTGAACATCTTTTCATTGCTTATTGGCCATTTATATGTCTTCTTTGGAGAGATGTCTGTTGAGGTCCTTTTCCCATTTTTTGATACAATTGTTCGCCTTTTTATGAAATTACCAGTGTCCTTTATATAGTCTGGATTGAAACCTCTGTGAGCCTCAGTTTTGTCCTCCACACTTAATGATGCTTAAAATATTCCACTTACTAAGTCAGGCATAGTGGTGCATACCTGTAATTCCAGCTAGTTGGGAGGCTTAGGCAGGAAGATTGTGGGTAACACAGCCAGATTTTATCTCAAAAACAAAACATTCTATTTGCTAAGATAGAAAACTAATATATATGTAAAATAATGTAAATTACAAAGTTTTTTTTAAAAAGATGCTCTGTTTCACTTTATCAGATCATTTGAAACTGAGGAAGTTTGGAATTTCTTATTTCTATAATCATAATTTATTTTAGCTAAAATAATTAATAAATGTACCTGTCTATTAAATCCCAAAGGCTAATTTTTCCCTATTTTAATTTTGTCTTAACCAATGCCAGTGGTTTACTCACAGTGTCTAAAAATAAAAGATTAATATTAGATTGAAAAACATTTCCAAAGTGAGTTTGCCTCTAGGGAGAATAATTCTGGATCACAAGAAGACAGGATGACTTTGGTGTATTTTACACTATATGCATGTAGGGTCATTTTTAAAGATAAAATTTTGACAGAATTTGAATATGAGCTATAGATAAGATCATGTCAGTCTATTTCATGATTTTTATAATTATATTATATGAAAGGATTTTGTTCTCAGAAAATCCATACTGATGGGTTTTGTGCTGAGAGATACCTTGTGTCCAGTTTACTAACCTCAAATGGCTCAGAAAAAACACTCATGTACATATAGAGAAAGAGTGATAAGATGAATGGGACCAAATGACATCATTTAGGGTATCTGAGTGAAATGTATCCTGGAATTCTTTTGAGTATTCTTGCCCCTTTTCCTTGACTTTAAAATTAAGTCAAAATAAAAGGTTAAGGACCGGGGCAGTGGCACAAGCCTGTAATTCTAGCAACTCAGAAGGCTGAGACAGGAGGATTGCAAGTTCAAGGCCAACCTCAGCACCTTAGCAAGGCCCGGTCTCAAGATTAAAAAAAAAATGTTAAAAGGGCTGGGATGTAGCTCAGTTGTAAAGCATGCTTGAGTTCAATCCCTAGTACCACAAAAGTTTTTAAAAATTTAAGGGACATGGGGTAGAACTCAGTGGTAGAACATGTACTTAAGAGGAATAGGCCCCAGGTACAATCCCAAACACCGAAAGAAAGAGAGAAAGAGAGAGAGGGAGAGGGAGGGAGGAAGAAAGGAAGGAGAAAGAAGGAAAGAAAGAAAGAAAGGTTTAAATAATTTTTAATTTAAATTTTAATATGTGGAAAAATTATTCCCAGCACTTAGGGAGGCTGAGACAGGAGAATCGTGAGTTCAAAGCCAGCCTCAGCAACAGCAAGACGCTAAGCAACTCAGCGAGACCCTGTCTCTACATAAAACACAAAATAGGGCTGGGGAAGTGGCTCAGTGGTCGAGTACCCCTGAGTTCAATCTCCAGTAACAAAAAGAAAAAAAATATATATATGCATATATATGGAAAAATTTAAAAATAAAAAGAACTTCCAGAATATTCTTGGTTTGAGTATATATGAAACTTAGGAGGGAAACAAGTAAGAACTCAAGAAGGGGAAAACTTACTTTTTGAGCCTCATCAAATAAATTATATGTTTAGAAATAACTCAGAAGACATTAGAGAATTTTTCTAAAATAAATAACCCAGAAGGCATTAGAGTATTTTTTTAATTATATGAACTGTGAACCAAAAAATAAAAATAAAAATGAGCAGTGATCCCACAATTCCACATTTTCTGGCCACTTTGTTTCTTGCTTTGGTGTGTAAGTAGATAAAGCATTTATCTTTCCCACAAGGCTCAACCAGGCAGGAACATTTTAAACCCACAAGAGGAATAAATGGAGTCTTCACAGTTGAAAGGCAAAAGCCAGTTTATGTCCATTACTGCATCCTTCTTTCTGATCCAAAAAATAACCTGAGCAGTTTTAATTGCCACCCAGTGCCTCTTAACACAGCAGCTCTGGGAGCTGATGGTTTTCTTCAGCCAGGAAATCTGAACTTCTACACTCTGAAGTCAACACCTCCGAGGAGAGAAGTCACATTCCCCCCACTCTGGAAGGTCCGCTGGAACAACTGGAACAGACTCTATATTCCACGTTATATAACACATCTTAGGTTGTTAGAAAGCAAGATTTTTTGGGAGGTGAGGAAGTACTGGAGATTGAACTCAGGGGCACCTAACCACTGAGCCACATCCCCAGCCCTTTTTTGTATTTTTTTTAGAGACAGGGTCTCACTGAGTTGCTTAGCACCTCACTAATTTGCTGAGGCTGGCTTTGAACTCGCAATCCTCCTGCCTCAGCTTCCTGAGCCACTGGGATTACAGGCATGCACCACTGCACCCAGAAGAAGATTTTTTTAACTGTACAGAATTTGAGAGAAAATACATCAAGCCAAAAGTGAGGTAGTTCTAATTCCTTAATTTCCACATTCCCTAATATCACCAAATGGAAGACCTATGGAAGATCCCCCACCCACATTTGCAGTCTCCTACTAGTTTGTGTATTCACAATTTTCTCTGTCTTTCTCTCTCTCTCTTTCTCTCTCTCTCTCTCTTTTTCCTTTTGGAAGTGCTAAAAGATTGGAATTGAACCTGGAGCCTTTTACTGCCAGGCAAACACTCCACCACTGAGCTCTGCTCCCAGCTACCTACAATTTTCTTATGTCTTTTATGATCAGGAAAAATTATAAATGAACCTTATTTATTAATATCTACAGAATTCTTTTGAAAAGTTCTTTTTAATTATTGCAAAGGTCAACTTTTCAAAACACTTCAGATATCTTTAATTAATAGATAAACATGCACAAATGTAGAATTAGGCACAGTTCCCAGACTAGGGAAGGATAGAAAGACTATATTGTTCTCAGTAGTCTCCTCTCCAGCGAGCTTAGACAAGAATCTCAGAGGCTGATTTTAGATAGGTTTCTGAAAAACTCTGCTCCAAGCCCTGAAGGGATTGTGGGATGTGGTGACACAGGAGGGGAGAGGAGAAGGTCACCTTCCACACCCTGCCCTCTCTGCCACCAAGAAAGACCACGGGCCCACTGCTAGAGTTCCTGCCACTCATCTAATGGCCAGGCTCTCCTCCATTTTCCCAAGCACCAATATCAGTGTCTTCCCTATTTTTCTTTAAGATGTTTTATTTTTATTTTTATTTTTTGGGGGGGTACTGGAGATTGAACTCAGGGGCACTCGACCACTGAGCCACACCCCCAGCCCTATTTTGTGTTTTATGTAGAGACAGGGTCTCACTGAGTTGCTTAGCGCCTCATCCTTGCTGAGGCTGGCTTTGAACTCGCGATTCTCCTGTCTCAGCCTCCCTAAGTGCTGGGATTACAGGCTTGCGCCACCGCGCCCGGCTTAAGATGTTTTATTCTTGAAAAACATTCTCATGGCAAATTTCCACAGATGAAAAACAACTTTTATTTTAATGGAGGGGGGAGATTATACATCTGAATTCCTAAAGTAATTTCCAATTTAAATACCACCCAAGTGGATTAGTTCCTTCAACAGTTAACACTGGTTGTGATAGAGCAAAAAAACAAGGTGGTCTCTCATCCATGACTGTCTCCCTGCATATCACTTTGATTGTTACTAATCCACATAGGCTGTGCTCACAAAGCACATGATGCAATGCTCTGTGTTTATAGAAGTCATTATTCCAAGTGTGATCCGTGAGCATCACCTGGAAGCTTATCAGAAATGAAAGTGCAGGGCTCCATGCCAGATTTTCCAAATCAGAAACTGGTGGAAGGGCCCAAATTGCCAGCTCTCCACAGGATTCTGCTGCATACAGAAATTTGACAATCACTGATATAATCGAAACTTTTAAGCCAAAAAGGAAAAGAAACAACAGTAAAAGAAAAAGAAAGCAAGAGAGAGGAAGGGAAAGAGGTAGAAAGGATGCAGAGAAGGTGTTAAATTGTGTAAATTAGCAAGGAGTGAATCCATGAAAGGAGAACTGAAGCACTGAAGACCAAAGTCAAAGACAACCAAGGAGCCACTGGGGTCACAGCGTCCTATCCCTGAAAAGGCATGGGACCCACACACCACTTCTCAAAAATGCCGCAAAGAGAATATGATGGACATCATAGCCCTAGCTTTATGTGTGACTACATGTATGTTGTGATTCTACATCACATAGAACTAGAGAAATGAAAAGTTGTGCTCCATCTGTGTACAGTGAATCAAAATGCATTCTGCTACCATGTAAATCTAAGCAGAATAAATAAATAAATTTTTTTTAAAAAGCCACAAAGAGTCTCCTGTGCTAATATAAAGAGAGAGAATGCTCTGCTGGTAAAACCAAATTTTTAAAACTCAGTGGATTTTATCTCCAGGTATGACTATCAAAAACTGTTTCATAGCCAGGCACAGTGGTGCCCGCCTATAATCCCAGCACTTAGGGAGGCTGAGACAGGAGAATCGCGAGTTCAAAGCCAGCCTTCGCAAGGGTGAGGCGCTAAGCAACTCAGCGAGACTCTGTCTCTACATAAGACACAAAATAGGGATGGGGATGTGGCTCAGTGGTCGAGTACCCCTGAGTTCAATCCCCAGTACCAAAAAGAAAAAAACTTTTTCTCACCAAAGCCACAACTTTGGAGGTGTCTGGGTTTTGCTCTGGAAGCCAAGTGTTCACCTTTTGTCTTTGTTTTTCCAGCAAAGGGTTACCTTCCAGTTCGACATTTACCTTAGAAGAGGGGACCATCTACTTGACTGCTGAGCCAAATGCTCCGGAAATGCATGATGATGATAATGCCTCCGTGCTTGATGTCTATTTAGTAAGTTTTGGTTTTTTTCTTTTTTAGTTCCCTCCCCTCCCCTTCTGGTTTACAGATGGATCCAGGCCATAGCTTCTACAAGAACAGGTTCTATAAAACCAGGCGTGCTTGAGTTTTGAAAGAAACAATGGCACCTCATTGTTTTTTGATGTGTCTTTTCACAAGCTGTGTTTCCTACCGTTTATGTAGAACATCACATAAAAGATATCTAGGGTAATACTAAATCACCATATATAACACGAGGACAAATCCTCTAAGGTCCAGGCAAAGTAGGGCTCCTTGGAGTGATTCCCAAGGAAGTAATACCTTCCTTTGGCCCAGTGGCGCCCCTTTGTGTTTCATTCTTCTTCCTTTGAGTATCACCTCCTTGGATTAGGAAGCCGGGAGGCACAGAACTGGGTCATGGGAAGAACCCGAATTCAGTGCTAAAGACTTTTGGCTGGCCCAGTGAGGTTGTCACCAACCAGCTGTGTGACGTAGGTAGAACTTAGCTGTGACTATGTGTCCCTAATGCCAGAGGAGAGAAATAACGCCCATCCTGCCTGCTCCACAAGGCTGCTTTGAGGAGTGTGACTGATCTCATGTGGGGGGCATCCTTTAGTCCCTGTCAGATTGTCTGTGTGACCCTAATTGATGCGATGTAATAGATGATGTGAGAAAGATACCTTGTGGTGGGTTACACTAAGGAGACTGAGGACTTTCCCTGCCAAGTACATCTTGCCCCCATTATCTCTGTCCTCATACACCTGTGCAAAATCACATGAGGGGTTGATTGGAATTTTCCATTTTCATATGTTTTCCTAGACTTAGCCACTTCTCCTCACCATACCTGGTATACCATGTCACATTGGGAATCAATACCATCTGGTGTATGTGACAGCTCCACACCCCTTATTAGGGCCCCTTGAGGCTGAATCTTATGTCTCTCCATATCTCAGTCTGAATTTTCTCAAGTATGCTCTACCCAGCATTCGTAACCTAATGTGTTATTTTTGAGTAAAATCCTGAAGTAAAATCCAGAGTCCTCAAGGCCTTCCATGGTCTGGCCTCCCCTGCCTCTAGGACCCCTCCTCCTGGGCCTCTGCCTTCCACACTGTTGCTATTCCAACCATGCTGGCCTCTTTGATGTTTCTCCACCAAGCCAACACATTCTTGCCATGGGATCTTTGCATTTGCTGTTCTGTCTACACCCTTTCCCAAAGCCAGTTCATGCTTATTCCTTCATCTCCTTCATGTCTCAGCCCAAACATTTTCTCAGCCCAACAGACTTTCCTTTACTACCCTATATAAACTAGCAGCTCCACCAACAACCACTGTGAAAGAATTCTTTTTTTCCTTCTTGAAGTCCTAGAGATTAAACCCAGGGGCACCCTTACACTGAGCTGCATCCACAGCCTCTTTTATTTTATTTTAAAACAAGGCCTCATTAAGTTGCCCAGACTGACCTCAAACTTGGGATCCTCCTGCCTCAGCCTCCCCACTAGCTAGGATTACAGACATGCACCACTGCATCTGACTAGGAAAGATTTTTTCATAACTTCTAGATATACTTCTTGCTGCATAAATAGATTTTTTCCACTAAGCCATGTCCTCTGTTACTGCCCCCATTTTTAAAAAATAATTTATAGAATATCACACAATTCTCACAGCAGATTTAGTCCCCCAACCCACCAACCCAGGAAAATAGGGAATTAAATAGAAGGAAATCAAGGGGATTTTGTTGTTTGTTTGGTTTTTGGTTTTGTTGTGTTGTTGTTGCTTGCTGTTGTTTTTGGTTGGTGAGATTTTTGTTTTGTTTTGGGAAGTTTGTTTTCGTTTTTTCTTTTGTTTGTTTTTGGTCCCTTGCTAAACTGAGTTCATCTGGAAGTAGAAATCAGAAAAGCATTTCAGGGGCTGGGATTGTAGCTCAGTGGTAGAGCGCTTGCCTCGCATGCGTCAGGCCCTGGGTTCGATCCTCGGCACCACATACAAAGCAATAAAATAAAGACATGTGTCCATCTACAACTAAAAAAAAAATATTTAAAAAGAAAAGAAAAGCATTTCAGAAAGAGACCAAGTGAAATCTCATCTTCATGAACCAAAGCTTCATGCCACTTTCACATGTCCTTACAAAAACCAGGCTTTCACCAGCTGGGAAGCTGCCATGCTCCTGAATGGAGTGTAAAAGCATAGGGTGGCCAACGGCTTGATCAGCACCAGCTGCTTGTCTGTTATCTCTTGTTCCTTTAGTAGGAAGTTTATCTTATTCATCATTTTGTTTTTTCCTCCTTGGTATTATCCATTTCATTCCTAAGAATGCTGCCATTTATTTGGTTTTAGTAGTATCTTACTTTGAGACTTTTTCACATGTCTTTAATTCTCTAAGCCTGAAAAGCTAACCATTTCAGAAAAGGAAATGCTTGCCTTGGAAGCCACAGGGGAAAACCTGAGTATTCATTTTTGGTCCTATTGTAAGCTCTTGAGGACCAGTTAGAAATAAAGGAGTTTACAACTGAAGAAGATAGTGGTTCCAGCTCACTGGCTGGCGTGATCATCTATCATTCTTCCAAGCACAGCTGATTGTGGTTCAGAAGTGAAGGAGGAGAGGAAAGAAAAGGAAGAGAGCAGGTAAGCTGTGCAGAAGATAATGGGCAGTAGAAATGTTTCTCACCAAGCTTGGAGAAAAACTATAGCCTAATTCTATTTTATAACTAATAGCAATAAGCTATGAAGCATTTTTGTGTATTTTCCTACATGCCTTGCACCGTCCTAAAAAATATATATATATATGTATATATATATACACATATATATTTATATATATATTTTATATATATGTATATATGTATGTATACATATATATAAAAATATATATAAATATATATGTATATATATACACATATATATATATATGATTTAGTTTTGATATAGCTTGCTTAATCCTCATGACAACCCTCTAAGGTTACTAGCTCCATTTACAGGCAAGGAAATTGAGGCACACAGAAATTACCTAGTTTGCCCCAGGATATGCAAACAGGAATCAATAAGTCAGATTTAAACCAGTAGGGACTAACCCAAAGCAGTTAACTCACTGTTAATTGCTGTGCTATGCTGCCTGGATTAGGAATTATGCTGCCCTGTAGTTCAAAAATTACTCTTATAGAAGTTAAGAAACTTGACCAAGATCAGACAAAGTAATATGGCAAGAAAATATAAGCCAGACGTGGTGGCACAAGCCTGTAGTCCTGGCACTTAGGGAGGCTGAGACAGGAGAATCGCGAGTTCAAAGCCAGCCTCAGCAAGGACGAGGTGCTAAGCAACTCAGTGAGACCCTGTCTCTACATAAAACACAAAATAGGGCTGGGGATGTGGCTCAGTGGTTGAGTGCCCCTGAGTTCAATCCCCAGTACCAAAAAAAAAAAATGTGTTAATTTAAATAACATTTTTTGAATATAACTGTATTTGTTGATATAAAAATAAATTTCATAAAAATAGCAATGTTTTACATTTTTGCAAATCCTAATGTCTAAGTTAATAAAAGAAACTGGATTCTCATATCTATTTCTACATCAATCTTTGCAGTATGACACATCATTTTGCTTCTGGAAACTCTATTGAACACACATGACAATGAAAAGGCAAATCCTGCTTGTGTTCTTAGGAAACTAGTTTGACCTCATGACCCCACACAGTTTATCTAGTTGTTGTTTTTTTATTAGCCTCTTCAAAACCAAATGACACATTAATTGTAGAGAAATAGGCCCTTGGAGTCTATGCCTGTCCCTGCTTCTCATTAATTACTGACCTTGAATTAGTCACCCTCTTTGGGCATCAGTTTTCTCATCTATAAAATGGATTTTTAAATCATCTCTGAGACCCCAGCCAGCTCTGACAAGCTGTGACTCATTCTAACTTACAAACAGTTGTAGAAATAAGGTTTTCCAAAGAAGCCACAGTTGCTTCTCCAAATTCTGCTGTTTTATCACCTCCTCTGCCAGAAACCTTCATAGTATTTAAACTTTAGAGTAGAGCATCTAGAACATTCTGCACCATTAACTTGTAATGCCAGGATGTGTGTTCATGCTGGAAGTTTTTATTATTTTATCTTGCATGCTCTTCCAGATCTGAAAGGACTCAGCCCATTGCCCTCCCTTCAGCATTTTCATTTGCTTCTACATTATGAAAAACTGCCATAAAAGAAAAGCAGAAGAGAGGAAAACCAATCTTTCCTATGCATTTGTCTCTCCTTTCTTCCTGACCTAATTCGAAAGCTCTGGATCCTAGCCATCTTTACTTGAAGGGCAGTTGGAGGCTTCTCAAGTGACATGCTGTTCAGGGTTGTCATCAAATGTAGTCAGATTTCTCTTCGAATATTTCTCCCCCTGAAGATACAACTGCTAATGGCATTTTTCTGTTAGCAGTTGTAAACTAATCCCTACTGCTTTTATTTACACACTAATGCATAATACTATTTATATCCCCTTAAAATATGCAGATTTCAACTGAAATGATTTGTGCACATCAGATAACATGTGAAGTTTCCTTTAAAGTGTCCACCCACACATCATGTGCATGTGAGTTGGGGCAGCTGTCCTGCAGCTTTTCCTGTGATTTGACGTGAAATTTAAGAGAATAGGTGAATTTAGAAGACCACGAATTGTTCCATCATCCCTACCAATGCATTGACTTCAGTTTCCATTTACCTAGCAACCTGCACTGCTTTCAAAAGGTCATTCACCTTCACACCATGGAGTTCCCAGCTTTCTGATTCATTTGCAAATATTCAAATCGAAGGAAGTGTTTTAAAGATAACTTTATCCATGACCAATGATGTGTTTTCCCATGAATGCTGAGTTGATGGCACAGATTAGGGTATTTAAAAGAATACAACAGAGATGAGCAGGCTGTATTGATTTAAAATGGGCAATCATGCAGTCTTCATAATAGAGTGAGATTCCACTTTTGAATAGTCCCAGATCTTCTGAGGCACGGAGGGAGGCTGGATGAATGCTGGATGGATGCCCTCACTTTAGATGTTATTTCAGTTCCAAAGGGACTTCTTTGCCTAATGTAGAATGCAATTTGGTGTCGATGAGAAGAGGAAAAACCAAAAAATGCCATTCCTGCTGAAAATAGAGTGGGAGACAGTGTCCTTTCATGACTTGCTGGGAATGGATGGGTCAGAAGGAGATAATGAGACTGCATTTTTAATAACGTAGAAGTGTGAAAGATGGCTGCCACACAACAATGCCTTTCTTGCATCTGTTATTCAGTGCCTAAGTTATGCCCTGTTCCTTTTACACTTTCCACATTAGCATCCTCTCAACATGTACTTTCATCTATGCAAGTGCTTCTGCAAAATGGCTGTTTGAAGTGCAAAAATAGCTGTGGGTGAAGGAAGAAAAACAGTTAAGCCAGTTTTTAGCCACACCAGTATTGAAGATTAGTGCTCTGATTGGCAGCTCTTGGACAGCTTGATTATTTAATGTGTTTTTAGGGTGGTTAATAATACTCTTTGATCATGGGAGGAAGGGTGGCACAGAAGTGAAAATGATTGAATTAACAGCTTATCATACCACTATGTATGGAGAAAGCCTGAGAAAAAGAAGAAAAACGTTTTAAATTTAGGTCACAGGGGTCTTAGAAAATCAGTGGAACTTTTTGACAAGGGAAACTGCCTTTTTGGATTTGACTCCCTCGGTGTTGAGGCTAATGGTTTGCACGTGAAGTAGTGGGTCTCTAATCATTCCTAGGCTGAGCCAGTGTTGGCTGCTGCCAGGAGTGTTTATTTGAAACAGTAGCAATTCTATTGCTTCTCAGAAGAAAACTGGAGTCCCCATCAGTCAAAGATGCAGCCCAGGGTTTGGGTAGATTTTAGTGAGAGCTGAGTAGGAAAGAGAAAAGGCAAACACCACCTCAGTTTGGAAGGCATGGAACCAGATGTCATTTCTTTTCCCCACAGAACCACACTGTTGAGAAATCAAGAGATTTCAGAAAAGGTAAAATAGGGCCCTTTGTTTATTTCCAGAAATGCTTGACTCCTTAAGTTATTGGCCAAATAATGTCTCTAAGACATGTAAAAGAGCTAAAAAAAAAAAATGGGTGTTCCTGCCTGAGCCCCACAGCACCTCCAGGTTGCTCCTAGTTGAAATAAGAGTGACACAGGCTTCAGCTTTAATGAGGCAACCTGTCAGTCTGGATTAGGGGAGCACTGGAGGAATTTTTTTTTTAACAACCTTAAACTGCTGTTTAAGGATTAGCTTAAAGAACTGGAGTTGAAGTTAGAAAGGCACACTGGCTTTTCTGTTCAATTAGGCCCAGAGTTAGCAACAGAATGACAGTTTGCAGCACTGTGATGGCTGGGTTGTTCTGTTACGTCCTCGCTGCACAGTGAGTGGTGGCCTCGCAGGCCAACTGGATTCACACCTTATTCAAAGCTAGTTCTGCTCTTGGTTCACCTGTGTCTCCTTTGACACCCAGGCCATGCATGGGTTGCCCTGACATTTTTCTTTATTTGCCTCCTGAAACTGGCCTCTCTCTCACAGCTTACCCAGTCCCTCCGCACTCTTCCTGTTGCTTTTCTTTCTGATTTCCACTTCTATTTTCTTCCTTGTCATAGAAACTTCTCCAACTCTTAGGAGAAGAGTATCTGAGGGAAAGCAGTCTCCAGTGGAGTGAACTTGAGATCCCTACACCCTGAGCCTGCAAGGAAAAAGTAGCAGACTAAAGTGAATCAGATTAAAAACAAATGAGAAGCCAGGCACGGTGGCGCACGCCTGTCATCCCAGCACTTTGGGAGGCTGAGACAGGAGAATCGCGAGTTCAAAGCCAGCCTCAGCAATAGCAAGGCACTAAGCAACTCATTGAGACCCTGTCTCTGAATAAAAACCTAAAAATAAAAACAAATGAGAATTTTAGGAAGAACAAACTGAAGTAACACCCAGAACCTATACCATTTCCTCTTCTGGACTCTGAGGTGGAATGGGAAAATGTTTAAGGACTGTTCATTTAGTAAAGCCAAGGCCTGCCAAGCCTGGTGGGTGGCACAAGGAGGGCTCAGGAGTGGGGAGCTGAGGGCCCAGCTTCCCTTTAGTTTGTCTCTGCCTGTGTTACCTCCTAGGACTCCTGTAATAAATCACCTCAAGCTGAGAGGCTTAACAAACAGATATACTCTCTCATGTTCTAGAGGCTAGGACTCTAGAGTCAAGGTGCCGTCAGTGCCACGTTCTCCCTGAAGACTCTGGGATGGGATCCCTACTGTCTCTTCCAGTTCCACTGTCTCTTCATGTTCCACATGTTCCTTGGCATTTTTGGACCAATACCACTCCCATCTCTGTGCCCATGTTCACATGGCTTTTTCCCTGGGTTTCCATGCCTCTGTCCTCCTTCTTATAAGGACATGTGTCATTGGATTAGAGCCCACCATAATCCTGTGTGTCCTTATCTTAATGACATATCTGCAAAGACCCTATTTCCAAATAAGGTCATGTTCTGAGGTCCAAGGTAGACAAGAATTTGGGGGTGGGGCGTGCTTTTCAGCCCACTACACGGCCTGACTGAGGGAACCTGCAATCTGCTCCTTCTCTGGTGGCCCCATTTTCCTATTTGCTTCCCTTCTCCCTCGGCTACATTGCTGTGAAGTTGGGTAGATGTTCCAAAATTTTTTGGATTCCTCACAAAATGTTGTCCAAAAGTGACTGTATTAACACACCCAGTTGCTTGTTGGGCATGTGAATTAGAAATAAAATCCCTAGGGGTGGGCCAAGGCATGGATATTTTTAGAGGTTCTCTAGACACCCAAGGCCAAGGTCCACCACTGAGCTTGTTCTCAGGATCCTTCAGCTCTTCTGTGCTGATATAGGGAAGAGCTGTGCCAGTCCCCCAGGGTCACCTTCCTGAGACCATTGGAATCAGATGCACTTTTTCTCTGATCTAGAAGCAAAACTCAGGTGAACCCTATGTGGGTCATAAGCACAGGTTGATCACTGAGCTTGCAAGTTGGTTCCTGCTGTCAGCAGAGCCTCTGCCGCCACCTACTGATGGAAAAGCAGCACTGAGCCAAGGGGATGAGGCGTGACTAAGGGCCTTGAATTGAAAACTAATTAAGAGCGAGTGTGCGACTCAGTCGACTGTTTCCACTTCATATCCTTTATTGTAGCCTTTCAGTGCTGTGTGTGCAGGTTCGGTGGGGGGCATGTTCTTCAGATGTCAAAGGCAGCTCACTCTGACAAGCCCAGCATCTACCACCTTTCAAGTCGGACTGGAGGCTACAATCAGAGTGCTGTACAAGAGTGAAGGTGCTAATCTTCCTCACATCCAAGCATGCCCTTCTCATCCATCAAAGCCAGTTTCACTCCAGTCTCTTTGAAAAGGCCCCTTGGCAGTTTGAAGCTTCAACACAGAAAATGCTGCTGCTGCTGCTTAGACAGCAACTTGACCAAAACATCAACAAATATAGGGTGGAAAAAGTCTTTTCTTCACTTTCAATCTTTGACAAATCCTCTCTTATAGTCAGTGAATTCCCAGGTAACTGTGATCTTTGAAGTAACTCCCAAGAGGAGATAAGATTAAACATCATGAAATGCAAATATGGATTTTTTTAATTAAAAAAGAAAAAACTTTTTTTTTAACCAGGGATTAAACCCAAGGGCACTTAACCAGTGATGCATATCCCCAGCCCCTTTTATTTTTCATTTTGAGACAGGTTCTCACTAAGTTGCTTAGTGTCTCACTAAATTGCTGAGGCTGGCTTTAAACTTGCAATCCTCCTGCCTCAGCCTAAAAAAAAAACAACTTTCTAAATCCCGGTAGTGGCAACTGTGTTAGTTTGCGAGAGCTGCCATTAACAGTGTGCCTGCGTGGCTTAAACAACAGAAATTTCTTTCCTCACAGTTCTGGAGGCTGACAGTTCCAGGTCAAATGTCGGCAGGGATGGTTCCCTCTGAGGGATGGAAGGGCTGGATCGGCCCCAGGCCTCTCTCTTTCTGGCTTATAGATGGCCTTCTTCCTGTGTCTAGTCACACTATGTACCCTCTATATTTGTCTGTATCCGAATTTCCATCCACAAAAAGACACTAGCCATAATAAATTAGGGCCTAACCTATGACCTCATCCTACCTGAACTACCTCCATAAGACCCTATCTCCAAATAAAGTCTCGTTCTGAGGTATTGGCAGTTAGGACATCAACACTGGAATTTTAGGGGGACACACAGCCACTGTGTGCTTTCGTAACAGGAAGTGCCACCAAGGGAAAGGCTCAATGGAGGCACCTCCTAATTCCCACTCCTGGAGGTGGCTGTGGCCCTGGGCACTTGGTGCTTCCTTCCCCCTAGCAGAGAGAGGAGCCAGTGGCCTCGCCCTGAGGTGGTGGCTCCTTTCCCAAGGAAACTAGCACCACATTTATCCCCCCCACCACCACCACATGTTGCCAGTGCAGCAGAAGCAGGGGTCAGAGGGGACTCGGTTGCAGTTCCAGAGCTCCGTGACACATTAGATGATCAGAGAGCTGCTCTGATTCACAATCAGCAGGAGTCTCTAGTGCTAGAAAGTCCCCCATGGAATTGTCAGCCTGCATAAATCTTTGATGCCCTCAGGCTCCTCTCAGGTATTTGGAAAACAAATTAATCAGGCAGGGAACTGTGTTAAAATATTGCTCCTGCACTAACAGTTTTGAAATGAGAGGCCATAATCTTAAACCCATCCCCCAAGACAGGGAAGACAAATGCCAGCTTCTCTCTCAGCTCCTGTCCTACTAGTCATCTGCCTGCTGTTGGTTAGGGAGCTCTGATGGAGCCCTGGAGGTTGGCCCAAGTCCTAACACTCCACACTCCCATTCTCCCCCATTGTATGGTCAGACACAAAGTGCTGTGTTCAACTGTGCAGATCCTTCAAGGACAGCAGAAGTCTTGCCTTCTTCCCCAAGGCTTCTTGACTGAAGTCCTCAATCCATGGTCCTTGGAAAAGAGAAGCTTCACTTCTGATTCTGAATCAAAATATTTATTTAGATGCAAAGGTAGGGTATTTGGCCCCTTCTAGTTTCCTTCCAGCTATAAAGTTCCGTAACAGAGTGATTTTGTTCTGTTTGTACTGCCGTCCCCTGATTTCAACAGCACTAGCCTGTGCATTCATTGGACCTCCTGAGACAATGGCAAGCTTTTAGGTTCCTACTATTATTAGAATCCTATACAAGGAGAAATCCTCAGTCCACTTTTCACCAAGTGACTTGCTTTGTGAAGTACCACTTAATATGGGATAGATAAGAATATAATAAAATGTAAGCATAGGTCTTTATTTCAAAAAACGAGTTTAGACTTTGTAGAGCAATAGTGGTACCTTTGGTGTTTGAAATTCAGGGATTTCTTAGAAAGCAATCAGGTGAACCCAAAGATAGAGGGGACCCCAGAGCCAAGGAGATAATGCTGGAGTGAGGCCTTGTGAAGCCTTAACACAGAGTTATGCTCATGTTGTGTGTTTAGACTAAAATGGGTGAGTAGGACAGGATGAGTTGATGGGCTCTCGTGGTGACAGAGGCACATTGGCCAAGAGAATGTGAACAAGAGAAAATAGAAAGGATACAGAGTAGGACTGCGAAAAAACATAATTCAGGAATTGCTGATGGAAATGGATTTGGTATAAGAAAAAATATAGGGCCTAGTGCCTACAATAGCTGGAAGAAAAATTGATGCATTTCTCAGAGAGATCTTGGCAAAGAATTCCAGCTTGAAAACATAATGAGGAAGCCTTGGTCACAGGGAAGGATCCTGCTTTCATGGGCCACAGGTGACCTAAAATAGTTATAGTTAAAAAACAACACTAGGGGTCTGGGGATGTAGCTCAGTGGTAGGACACTTGCCTACAATGTGGAAGATGCTGTGTGACCCCCAACACCACAGGAGGAAGAAAAGGAATGATAGGGACTAAGGGGCCTGGCTTGGTGATACAATGCCTGCCTGCTTGTCCTTGGTTCAATCCCCAGCACAAAAATAAAACAAAACAGAATCACCTCTAAGGGTGAAAATATGGAGGATCGTGGGCACTTGATGGGACTGTCCAGTGCTATTCATCTTGGCCAATCTGACTGGCGTGAAGTCCTGCCTTCCATTTCAGCTCTGCTCTAAGATTTCCTCACACCAACCACATTCCAGATCATAAGATCTACATTTTCAGAACAGTAGGTAGAGTTGGCAGGACAGGTGTTTAGTCAGCTTCACATTGCTGTAACCAGTATGCCCAAGAACAATTTAAAGGAGGAAAAGTCTATTTTGGCTCACAGTTTCATAGGTTCAGTCCATGGTTGGCCTGCTCCATAGCTCTGGGCCATTGAGGTGAGGCAGGACATCATGGCAGAGGAAAGGAGCTCAGTTCAGGACAGCCAGGAAGCACAGGGAGAGCTTCACTTGCCAGGGACAACATATAAACCCCAAAGGCACACCCTCAGTGACCTACTTCCTCCAGCCACACACTACCATGTATTAGTTCATTCAAATTATTAATCCATCAAATGGATTAATCCATTGATTAGGTGACAGCTCTCATAATCTGATCATATTGCTTCTGAACATTCCTGCATTTTCTCACACGTGAGCTTTCAGGGACACCTTATATCCAGTCCATAACAAGGGGTGTCAAGGAAAAAGTTGACAAATGGAGGTAGGTGAGCCAAGGAATAAGACCTTGGGAAAGTCACTTTTCCCCTTCGATGTCCTGCCCATGGGTGCTGTGCATTTAACATGCCACTTTGACTCATAAGAGGGAGCAAGCTGACCATAAAACAAAAATGGTAAGTTAATAAAAATTACAACTCACAGTAGGCTCAAATTACATGTTGAAATATTGATTGCTAAACAGCATTATTTTATTGGACACAGTTTCTTTCCTAATAATTTTCAGTCATTTTACACTTTTTATGGAAAAACTTCAGTCACTAGCTAAGGGTACTAGGCTATACAATCTCTGGGATTCCGGTTCCCATGGTTTTCACCGCAGTTGGTGTGGGGGAGAGGGGCTAGCATATACCTAGCACTGTGCTAATTTTGGGTGGGGAGTGGTTCCTTGGTGGTGATTCTGCTGCTGGGGATTGAACCCAGGGCCTCCTGCATGCTAAGCATACACTCTATCACTGAACTATACCCTAGCTCTAAATTTTTACATATTTATGTGTATATGTGTGTGTTGTTGTGTATTATGTGTATACACACTTCATTTTCCCCATAGAAAGGTTTATCCTTGTTGAGTGTATTGATAACAACCTATAGTCCCAGCTCCTTGGGAAGCTGAGGCAAGAAGATCACTTGAGATCCCATCTCTAAAATAGAAAACAGAAAATTTTATCTTTCCCATCTACCCTACAGAGTTTGTAACTCCTGTTTTACAGATGAAAAAAATAAGACTGAAAGAATAGGTCACTTACATAATGTCACATGGCTGCAAGTTAGGAAGAGAACACATTTGACCCAAAATGTCTTTACAGACTGAAAATAGTACCAATTTTGCAATGAATCATGGTGCAACTGTTACTGGTTGAGCTGGCTGGCTCTGGATTTAAATGGTTGCCATTTTAGGTTACATGTTTGTTTACCACCCAGCTTCAGGGATATTGTTTGGAAATGAGCATGGCATTCTTGAGTTCAAGACTATTTTGAATCAATGGGTTGTTCTGTCTGACTTCTTTTCTAATCTACCACAGCATTTCCCCGATGCCCTGTGCATTGGGAGTGCAGGACGTTGTCTTAGCAGGACTCTTTCAAGTCCCTAGCTCTGTGCTGTGATGTGATTGGGACTTGATGTTGATAAACCTTGGAGTAATTAACATGTTGTGGTCTACCAGAGAAGCATATGCTCTGCTAAGCATTGCAGAAGAATCCCAAGCCTAAAGCACTCCCATTTCTACCTGCACATTTTCCAAGCCTAAGTTATTGGGAGAAATTGTGAACTCGTGTTTCCACTTGGGGGGCAGATTATAAATTGATCCCCAAACTGAGTCTCCTATCTGCTTTCTTTCTCTCCATACCCTGCTGCCCAGTAAGTGATAATAGCGACCACCTAAGCACATGGATGAGACCTGAACACAGTTGTCAGAGGAAGATTCTCCACTCCAGAATGCTCCAAAGGAACTTGGCTGAGCCCCATCACACACGGAGTAAAAATCAACTGGACTTAGAAGTTTTCGAGATGTCAGGGGAGCCTTGGTCCAAGGCTGATCAGCTGATAGAATATGAGAAGTACCACACTATTCTGTCATTTGCTGTTGCTTGCCGACTGTGAAGAACTGCATGAACTACGTTTAAGCTGCTTTCTCTACCATTGCCAATCACCTTTTTGGACTTGAAAGTGCTATTTTCCTATGGACTCTTGCATTATTTCCATTTTGCATGCACCCAGTGATTATACATAAGCAACATATATAATCTGCTTATATATTTTTTAAAAATCCACCCATGCGAAATGATAAAATATAAATTCTGCTCTTTTTTGCAAATTATAATCATAGCCTATGTCATTGAAAGTTTAAATCGGTTCCATTGAAAGATCAGTGTAATAGGTCTGCCTATACTTTATAGAAAACTAGCTTCTATAAATATTTTTTCACTGTTTACTAGTGAAATGAGAAAAGCCAAGCTATTTATAAAAGGCCTTATGTTGTGTATATACATTGTCTTTGAAATATTTGTGATTTAGTTTATTGCTTGTAAAAGAGAAATTATATAATTTATTTAGTAAATACTACTGTAAAACTATAGTTTTATTGAAAGAAATAAAATATTTTGTTCTCAATTGTCGTCATACATTGACTCCAGTGATTTATAATCTTTACTTTTTTTTCATTGGGGTGCTGGGATTGAACCCAAGGCCTTTCACATATAAGGCAAGTCTTATCCCAAGGCAAGGTTATATATCCCCAGCCCACACTACATTTATTTACCTTTTTTTTGGTGGAGAGGATACCGGGCAATGAACCCACTGGTACTTAACCACTGAGTCATATCCCCGGCCCTTTTTTATATTTTATTTAGAGACAGGGTTGCTTAGTGCCTTGCTAATTTACTGAGGCTGGCTTTGAACCCACAATCCTCCTGTGTTCGCCTCCCAAGCCACTGGGATTACAGGCATGTGCCATTCCACCCAGCTCAACATTTCTTTATTTTATTAATTAAAAAGTAATAACCCAGATACTCCTCATTTCAGATGTTCTGAAATCATAAATAAACTGAAGCTCATGACAGATGAAAATGGAAAGATAAAATTCCCAGTCCAAAGAAAAGACTCTGTAGCATATTCTTCTTATATCTAAGAGACATTCCCAAATGTCCCAGTGTATTAATTTTCTCTGTGTTATGCTATGGTAACAAACAATCCAAAATCATAATAGCTTTCACCAACACAGTTTTATTTCTCACTTATGTGGGGACCAGCTACAACTCTGCTCCAAGTGGCATCTTCATCTTGGGATCCAGAGCAACCCTATCTGGGACATGCCATGTTTATGGAAGTAGAAAAGCAGAGATGGAGCCAAGCAAAGGAAGCCCATCGAGTCTCTACTTGCATGCAGCTTATACTATTTTTCTGCTCACATTTCTTTGGCCAAAGCATTGGCAAATCCAAAGTCAAAAAGGTGAGAGGTGTATTTCTCACATAGGAATGGACTAAGCAGAGAGGGGAAATGTGTTTTAAATAATTAATGAAGAGTTATAGCAACAGGTGTGTCTCCCCAGAAGCAAGGCCCTAAGACACTGGGAGAAAAGTCATTAGAAAGCAAAATGACCAAGGCTACAGAAAGACATTCCTGATGAGTAAGATGCTCAGTGTAAAGTACTTCAAGTTAAGGCAAGCTTGCATCATGTCAGCAAACATGACATAAAACTTTGCTAAGGGCAGCCTGGAGTGATGGTTACTCAATGGAAGTAATAATTGACCCTCAGAGTTAGCACTGGGAACCTGTCCTGGGTTGAGATGTGGTCTTCATCCATTTTGTGCTGCTGAAAGAGACTAGGAAATTGTAAAGAATAGAAATTTATTTCTCATAGTTCAAGAGGCTAAAAGTCCAAGATCAGGGCACCCACATCTGTTGAGGGCTTTCTTGGTGCTTCTTCACATGGCAACAGCGGAAGGTCAAGAGAGAGCCAGTCACCTCAAGTCCTTTTTGAGGGGCATTGATCCATTCATGAGGACAGAGCCCTCGGGGCCTAAACACCTCCCAAAAGGCCTGATTGTTGCCTTGAGAATTAAGTTTCCAACACATGAATTTGGGGGGACACATTTCAGACTACAGTCAATATCAGCAGGGAGCCAGGCGCGGTGGCGCAAACCTGTAATCCCAGCACTTAGGGAGGCTAAGACAGGAGAATCGTGAGTTCAAAGCCAGCCTCAGCAACAGTGAGGCTCTAAGCAACTCAGTGAGACTCTGTCACTACATAAAACACAAAACTGGGCTGGGGATGTGGCTGAGTGGTCGAGTGCCCCTGAGTTCAATCTTCAGTACCAAAAAATATATATATATCAACAGGGAAATTTAAAGTGAGTAAGAATAAGCATGCTCTGCCTCTCTCTCCCTAACATTCATGAATCAAGCAGGCATTCTCCCTCTCTACATGGGTTCACCTAGCTGGAATCCCATCTTCTTCTCCCATCTGTAAGCCTACTCATTTATCTAAGCCAGGATCCTTAACCTGAACCCTCTGATTCCTGGAAGGTTATAGATGGATATTAATAGAGTCATGACATGAGGGTTATAGGGTTATAGGGTCATGACTCCAATAACATTTCTATGCCATGAATTTGCCTATGATCCCTGACCCTCCCCCACCCCACCCAAATCACTCCTGGACAGCCTGTGATTATCTACTCTGTCTCAGAACACTTTGTACCTTTTTTAGTAATTGACGTATTGCTTACAGACATGAAAGTGCACAACTATTGTATAGTTCAATGAATTTTTACAAATGTGTACACTCATTTAACTAGCACCCAGGATAAGAGAGAGAACTTTTTTTAAAAAATATTTTTTAGTTATAGATGGACACAATGTTTTTATTTTATTGCTTTGTATGTGGTGCCGAGGATCGAACCCAGGGCCTCACGCATGTGAGGCAAGCACTCTACCGCTGAGCTACAATCCCAGCCCCAGAGATAGAACATTTCTAGATAACATAGGTCTGTTCATGCCTCTTCCCTGTCAATAGCATCCAAAAGGTAAATTTTTTTTAAGGACAGGATCTCACCAAGTTGCTCAGGCTGGTTTTAAACTCTCAGATTCAAGTGATCCTCTGGCCTCAGGCTCACAAGTGCTGGGACTATAAGCATGCACCACTCCACCCTGCCCTGCATAACCATTTTTATGACTGCTAGCATGTATTAGTTGTGCCAATTCTTGAGGTTCATATAATTGGCATCATATAGTATCTACTCTTTATCTATTTTTTGTTGTTATTCAACACTAAATGAAATTCATTCATTTTATGTGCAGTAGAAACATTCTTTTTCACAGCTGTGTGGCCTTCTATGTCTTAGTCTATTCCTGCTGCTCTAACAAAATAACTGAGTAAATAAAATATAAAATACTGAAATCTATTTCTCACAGTTCTGGAGGCTGAGAGTCCAAGATCAAGGGACCAACAGGTTCAGTGCCTGGTGAGGGCCTGGTTTCTGCTTCCAAGATGGTGCCTTGTTACATCCTCCAGAAGAGATGAACAGTCTCACATGGCATAAGGGTGTCTAGCTAGTTCCCTCCAGCTCTTTTAGAGAGCACCAATCCCATTTGTGAGGGCAAAGCCTTCATGGCCTACTCACCTTCTAAAGTCCACCTCTTAATTCTGTTGCACTGTGATTTGAGTTTCAAAATATGAATTCTGGGGAACACAGTCAAACCATAGCACTCTTATACAAACATACCACAATTATCTATTCCATTGCTGACCTGATGAGTGAGGACCACTCATTATCAAGGGCATTCTCCTGTACTGAAAGTCAAGTGATAATAAACTTTAGCTATATCTACACGATACTTCCACAGCAGCACTTAGAAGAGTGTTTGATTGAATAACTGATTACTCTAGCTTAGCAGAGTTGGTACATAAAATTAATCATTACACCCTGAAAAATTAATAAAATATGAACGTAGAAAAAATTCTTTATGCAAAAATCATTTTCAATAACCTATATGGAATCTCCAAAAAGGTGTGCTTTACCAAAATAAAAGGGTTAATAAAGAAACCAGAAGTCATGAAATCCAGAAAGGAAGAGATCCAACCTAAGAGGGAGGTGAAGGGGATCCCAAGATGGTAAGAACTATGAAGGAGGCCAGAAGGCTCTGCACACAACTTCTTCAAGAAAATTAAGTTATCCAAGATTTACTCAACCAGATGAGAAAATTTTAACTCTAGGAATCCTGCATTTGATAATCCTTCTCCTTGATACTTGCTCCCTGGTAGTCTACCAGCTGGCTCTCTTTAGTGTTTACATAGCACTTTCCAAATGGCTAACCATATAAGAAGACTTGTAACATTCAAGTCTAACTTTCTCTCTCTGCCAAAGACTTTATGGAAGCCAGGCAGAGTGGCACACACCTGTAATCCCAGCTACTTGAGAGGCTGAGGCAGGAATATTGCAAGTTCAAAGCCATCTTCAGCAACATAGCAAAACCCTGTCTTGAAATTTAAAAATAAATAAAAAAGACTTAGGATATAACTCAATCCAGAGTGCCCCTGGATTTAATCCCCAGTACCAAAACACACACACATACACACACACACTCTCTCTCTCTCTCTTTATGGAAGCAAAGAACAAATTCCTCCCAAATTCAAACAAGAGAAAAACTACAAGTAGGTATTTTAGGAATTACTTGTGTAATAATTCCTTTTCTGGTCCAGAGATACTTATATACCTCTTTTTTAATAAGCCAGTCTCTAGTTTATTTCCTTCCCACTAATAGAATAATGTAAAAGAGGCCAGGCACAGTGGTGCACACCTGTAATCCCAGCAGCTCAGGAGGCCAAGGCAGGAGGATCACGAGTACAAAGCCAGCCTCAGCAAAAGCGAAGCACTAAGTAACTCACTGAGACCTTGTCTCTAAATAAAATAAAAAAGAGGACTGAGGATATGGTTCAGTGGTCAAGTGCCCCTGAGTTCAATCCCCAGTAACTTCCCCCTAAAAAGAATAATGTAAAAGAACAGTTTTTGAACACAGATTTCTATCATTTCTATGTGTGTCACATTTATAAAATAGCAAAGATATCAGTAGAATGGTATTAAAAGTGGCATTGCCTCTGTTATATGAAAGACAAAAATTACATAATGAGAGTCAGGAAGTTTAAAGATAAAGAGTTTAATGACAGGGGCTGAGGTTATAGCTTAGTAGTGGAATACTTGCCTCATATGGTGAGACACTGGGTTCAATTCTCAGCACTACATAAAAATAAATAAGTAAAATAAAGGTACAACTAAAAATAAAAATAAATAAAAAGAGTTTAATGGCAGTAATTTATAAAATACTATGTTGCTTTGCAAAAACCTTGGTGATTGGGGCTGGGGTTGTGGCTCAGTGGCAGAGTGCTTGCCTTGCACATGTGAGGCACTGGATTTGATCTTCAGCACCACATAAAAAACAATAAATAAACAAAACAGATTTTTTAAAAATTAAAAAAAAAACACAAACTTGGTGATCACCCATCCATCCATTGGTACCACTGGTTTTGCTATAGTGGTTAAGAAATGCGGCTAGGCATAGTGGCATACGCCTGCAATCCCAGCGGCTCAGAAGGCTGAGGCAGGAGGATCGCAAATTCAAAACCAGTCTCAGAATTTAGCGAGGTGCTAAGCAACTCAGTGAGACCCTATCTTTAAATAAAATACAAAACAGGCTGGGGATGTGGCTCAGGGGTTGAGTGCCCCTGAGTTCAAACCCTGGTACCAAAAAAAAAAAAAAAAAGAAATAGGTTGGAATACTGAAAGGAAACAGTCCTAAAAACAGGCCCCACTTCCCTGTCCACCTAGAAATAATACTTTATCATATAAGCGTTTTAGTCGGCTTTTTCACTACTGTGACTTAAAAGACCCAACAAGAACAATTTTAGGAGGAAAAGTGTATTTAAGAGATTACAGGTCCTAGTCCATAGACAGTTTCAGAGGTTTTGGTCCTTGGGGCCCGAAGTGAGGTGGAACATCATGGTTGAAGAGTATGGTGGAGGGAAGTGGCTCTCGTGATGATCAGCAAGCAGAGAAAGACTCCACTTGCCAGATGTAAAATATATGTACCAAAGGCACGCCCCCAGTGCCCACTTCCTCCAGCCACACCTCACCTGCCTTCAGTTACCACCCAGCTAATCCCATCAGGGGATTAATTCACTGATTGGGTTAAGACTCTTCCAACCCAATCATTTCTCCTCTAAACCTTCTTTTTTTTTGATACTGGAGAGTGAACTCAGGGGCACTTGACCACTGAGCCACATCCCCAGCCCTATTTTGTGTTTTATGTAGAGACAGGATCTCACTGAGTTGCTTAGTGTCTCACTATTGCTGAGGCTGGCTTTGAACTCGTGATTCTCCTGTCTCAGCCTCCCTAAGTGCTGGGATTATAGGCTTGTGCCACTGCGCCCAGCTTAAACCTTCTTGCATTGTCTGGCACATGAGCTCCTAGGGGACACCTCACATCCAAACCATGACAATAAGAAACTGCTAACAGTGGTTTTCTCTGGGGAACAGCACTAGAGTTTAGGGAACTATAAAGGAAAGCATTTACTTCTCATTTTATAAACTTCTAAAATTGAAGTAACTTTACCCATGAGTTACTTTATTAAAATAGAATGAGGTAGAACATTGGTTTTTCACAATTGCATTTACTTATGTATTATGTGCGACTTGTGTTATGGTTTGGATGTGAGGTGTCCCCCAAAACTTCACGTGTGAGACAATGCAAGAAGGTTCAGAGAAGAAATGATTGGGTTGTAAGAGTTTTAAAGCAATCAGTGAACTAATCCCCTGATTGGTATTGAGTGGTAACTAAAGTGGTAGGTGTGGCCGGAGGAGGTGGGAATTGGGGCATGGCTTTGGGGTATATATTATCTGGCAAGTGGAGACCTCTCTCTCTGCTCTCTGATCACTATGTGAGCTGCTTCCCTCTGCCACACTCTTCTGCCATGATGTTCTGCTTCTCCTCAATCCCTGAGGAATGGAGCCAGCCTTCTATGGACTAAGACCTCTGAAACTGTGAGCCCTTAAATAGTCTTTTCCTCCCCTACAGTTATTCTGGTTGGGTCCCTCTAGTCACAGCAGCAAAAAAGCCTGACTGAAACAACTTGTATAATGTTTTGTTGTTGTTGCTGCTGTTCTTTGTTTGTTGTTTTTGGTTACCGAGGATTGAACTCAGGGGCACTCGGCCACTGAGACACATCCCCAGCCCTTTTTTGTATTTTATTTAGAGACAGGGTCTCACTGAGTTACTTAGCACCTTGCTTTTGCTGAGGCTGGCTCTGAACTCGTGATCCTCCTGCCTCAGTCTCCTGAGCCACTAGGATTACAGGCGTGCGCTGCCGCTTGTATAATGTTTAAATCAACAAAATAAAAATAATTATTATAAAATGTAGGAGCACTCTCCGTACCTTCCAAACCCTCCCTTCCATCTTTCCCCATTCTATGCTTATAGACTGTGCTCTTGCCAAAGAGCACCCCTTTGTTTGTGACCTTTGGACCTGATTGGTCCAAGAGTGTATTTAAGCTTCTGTAGTTTCTAGAATAAACGGTGTTTTTCTGCTCCTTGCCCCAGTGGTGTCCCTCTTCTTGTCCTGGGTGTCTCTGCGTCTAACTGGGGCAGAGCAAATTTTTACCTACACCCCAGGGCCTGGGGAATTTGGCTCCACAGATCACCACCGTCCAGAGAGACTCCATATCTTATCTAACCTGGAATTAGATGATATGACCCCTTTGACCCCTTCTTTCTCCATCTCTCTGGACTCTAATTCATCGAGAAGCCACGTGGCCCCTTCTTCCCTCCCCCTTTATTAAAGCGATAATAAAACCCTTTTCCATGTTTGGAAGTTTTCCCTTTCTGGTAATGACCCTGGTGTGGCACATTAGAAGTAATCACCAGGTCAGTCTTGAAGCAAGACATGGAATTTATTTACTTGCAGGTGGAAAGGACAGCAAGCAAGTCACCTCTGCAACTCTTGACCCTTTGCAGAAGGTAAGGTACATTTTTATAGCTAAAAACCACAAGCTACCAGTAAGTCAAAACCATAGCAACATAGGAAGTGGGTCAGAATGACCCAGTTCAGGGTACAGTACACTGCCCAAAAAATGGGAACTAAAAAGAGAATATCTTACAAATGTATTTCTTAATAATACATTATATAAGAATAACAGAAACATTTTTCAACTGCCATGCATTACCAAACAGGGTGTGCTTAGCAGGAAGTAGGTTACATAGGCAGTTTCTCATGGGAGAAGCATTTCTTATATCAAATGGAGTCCCAAGGTAAAATGCAGTTTGTCCAGTCAAGGCACATATAGTTTGGCCCATAACAACCCTTCATTTTACCTTAGGTGAACCACTCCTGTGCTGTTTTATCTGATTCTTTGGAGCTTTCCAATCAAGACTCACTCACTGAGTCAAAGTCAGGTGTAATCATATGGCTGAGGATTGGCCAGTTTCTCTCAGGAATTTAAATCTTGGTGGTTGTTTTGTTTGTGGTACTGGGATTTGAACCCAGGATCTCACACATGCTAGGCAAATGTTCTACCATTCAGCTTCACCCCCAACCCAGAAATTTGAATCTCAGAAACCCTGGGGACTAGAAGCATTTGTAAATGGGTTGTCAAAGACCTCACCTTAAAAGGCCTCCCATGTGTTTCTGTAGCTCTTGGCCAATGTGTTTCCCTGGTTCCTATCCTGGTCAGCCTTCTGGTCTTTCAGTTTTTCTCTTATGTGTCTTTCCACTAAATTCCTTGGGGGAAGGTTGTCTGTTTGGCTATACCAGGATTGAACCCAGGGGTGCTCTATCACTGAGCTACATCCCCAGCACTTCCTAATTTTTATTTATTTATTTGTTTGTTTGTTTACTTGTTTATTTATTTATTTAGTACCAGGGATTGAACTCAGGGGCACTTCACCACTGAGCCACATCCCCAGTCCTATTTTGTGTTTTATGTAGAGACAGGTTCTCACTGAGTTGCTTAGCGCCTCGCCCTTGCTGAAGCAGGCTTTGAACTTGCAATCCTCCTAAGCCTCCCAAAGTGCTGGGATTACAGGCTTGTGCCACCATGCTCGGCTCCTTTCTATTTTTTGAGACATGGTCTCCCTGAGTTGCCCAGATTGGTCTCCAACTTGTGATCCTCCTGCCTCAACCCCCAGAGTAGCTGGAATTACAGGTATTCACTACCATGCCTGGCCCCAATGTTAACTAAGGAACCACTTGGAATGTTAAAAAAGATAACTGATGACTGGCCTTACCTCCAGAGATTGATTTAATTGGCCAGATGTGTGAGTTGGGCATAAAAATTAATAAAAGTTCCCCAGGTGATTCTAACGCATAGGAGGTTTAGAGGCAGTAGGCCTTGGGTTCAATCCCCAGCACCAAAAAGAAAAAGAAGAACCATTGAATAAGTCTGTAAACACATTGTATTTGACCTGCACTATAGTGGCCTACAGTATATTTTACATTTTAAGAATTATTTTTCAAATTTAAAAATTCATTAGTTTCACATGCCCCAAATCCTCCACATTTGTCTGTTAGAATATCCTGCACACAGTAGGACACTATTTAACTGGGCCAAGTGCACCTTACACAGCATTTCCCTGCACTTTACCCCACTTTCCTGCCCTCCCCACTATCACCACAGCACAGGTGTGATAAGCAGCAAATGACAGTTGCTGCTTATCATCCTGTTCCCACTGTGGGCTTTCTTACATCAGCACTAAGAGAAAAGTGAAATGGCACTTTATGCTGTCTTCAGGAACAGCTGGAAAGAAAAAGACAATCCAAGAAGGCCAAGATTTTGGTAGGGCCTGCCTCTCATTCCCAGCACCTGCCTGAACCCCACAGCTTTGGAGCACGTACCCTGGATTTAAACCCATCCATGTTTTCCCATCCCAAGCACCAAGATGCATCATACCCATAGCCCATAGACCAAAGAGTTGAGAAGTGAGAAACCCCAATTCAATTATCCTAATAATTACATAGCTCTCCAAGTGAAAACCATATAATACAGCAAGAAAAAGGAAGCATTGAAGCCAGGTGTGGTGGCTCAAGCCTGTAATCCCAGCACTTAGGGAGGCTGAGACAGGAGAATCGCGAGTTCAAAGCCAGCCTCAGCAACAGCGAGGCACTAAGCAACTCAGTGAGACCCTGTCTCTACATAAAACACAAAATAGGGCTGGGGATGTGGCTCAGTGGTCAAGTGCCCCTGAGTTCAATCCCCAGTACCAAAAAAAAAAAAAAAAAGGAAGCATTCAGTGGCACCCAAGGCCAGTTCCAGAATTTAGGAAATGCAGGAAGTTTGAGAAGTTTGTATCCATTATAAGGGACAATGGAGTCTGGAAACAAACCAGACCTCTGAGGTACAAAAATGCTTAACTTGGAGTTTTAGAAAGAAAATGAAGATTGCAACCTTAGGGGCAAGTTACTGGCCCTGCTTGGTTAAGACTGCCAGGCTTCCTCCTCCTGCCTCTGGATCGGTCCAGATGTCTCCTCTGCCTGCTCCACTCTTCCTCTCTGCCCTACTTTGCTGAGACAACTTTTCACCCATTGGGTCTCAAGGACCAGCCCCAAGGTCGAGATAAGGCCACTCTGGTCACTGAAAGGGGTTTGAGGAGGCCTCTCCGGGGCAGGGCAGAGGAGACTTCGACTCAGAACTTCCAGCTTTTAGAACTTAAGGACTCATCAGGTTTTAGCCAAAAAGAAGAGCTTTATTAGAAAGTGAAAGGTGACAGCCAAGTGCAGCATTAGTGCACTCCTGTAATCCCAGCAACTTGGGAGGCTGGGGCAGGAGGATGGCAAGTTGGAGACTGGCCTTGGAAAGTTGGAAGTGAACCCAAGGATGCTGAGCACATCCCAACTATTCGGGAAGCAAGAGGATCACAGGTTCAAGGTCAGCCTGAGCAATTTAGCAAACCTTGTCTCAAAATTAAAAGGCGAGGGGGACTGGGTATATAGCTCATTGGCAGAGCACCCCTGGGTTCATTCTCCAATACCAAAAAAATTAATTGATTAAATTAAATTAAAAAGGGATAGGTGAAGATACACATTCTCAGAGTAGAATGCGAATCAAAAACCAGGGTCTCTGGCTCTATTTGGTGAGAAGTGAGGATGTGTATGAGCACAGTTGCCAGCCTGGTGAACCCAGTTCTTTGATCCTGGATCACAGAACTTTATGGCGAAGATCTAGGTCCTCTCCAGCATCTTCAGATTCACATTGTCTTCTCTATCTAGATAATATTTGGAATGTGCCGTGCTCAATTATAGGTTTTTTGTTTTGATTTGGTTTTGGTACTGGGGATTGAACCCAGGAGAGCTCAACCATTGAAGCACATTCCCAGCCCTTTTTTATATATATTTTTTTCTAGACAGGGTCTCCCTGAGTTGCCTAGCACCTCACTAAGTTGCTGAGGCTGGCTTTGAACACACGATCCTCCTGCCTCAGCTTCCCAAGCCGCTGGGATTATAGGCTTGCTCCACCACGCCCAGCTCAATTATAGGTTTCTTAAAATGCATCTCCTTTGTTTTCTCCAATCTAACTGCATTGTGTAGGCTAATAGTGCATGGAAGCTTTAGTCAAAATAAGGCAATTTTCATACATGAGTTCATTTATAGTAACTCTAAAATATGTAGATTTCTTAGAAATTTGAGAGTGATAGGCCTGGAGGAAAACAGGTCATGGGGCTTTTAGATTTACAGCTAGTTTCTTTTTTCTTTCCTTTTTCTCCTTTTTATATATTTTTTTCTTTTTTCTTTT
>PVHX01011922.1:0-61788 GCA_004024805.1 Geosciurus inauris
TTTTGGTACCGGGGATTGAACTCAGGGGCACTCGACCCCTGAGCCACATCCCCAGCCCTGTTTTGTGTTTTATGTAGAGACAGGGTCTCACTGAGTTGCTTAGTGCCTCGCCATTGCTGAGGCTGGCTTGGAACTCGCGATTCTCCTGTCTCAGCCTCCCTAAGTGCTGGGATTACAAGCGTGAGCCACCGCGCCCGGCAATAATTGGAAGCTTAAGCAGAGAACTGATGAAACTCAAAGAATTTGTCCCATGCATACTTTACTCTTCCCACTTTGTTTCTTACTGGAAAAACCTTACTGATAACACTGCTGAAACTACAAAACTAATAAAAACATATGCCTGTTACATGGGCTCAGTGACATGTGCTTGTAGTCCAGCCTCAAGGGGCTGAGGCCAGAGGATTGCTTGAGTCAAGGAATTTGAGGGCAGCCTGGGCAAATGAGACCACATCTTGAAAACAAGCCAGGTGCAGTAGCGCATGCCTATAATCCCAGCAGCTCGGAAGTCTGAGACAGAAGGATTGCAAGTTCAAAGCCAGCCTCAGCAATTTAGCGAGGCCTTGAGCAACTTGGAGTGATCCTGTCTCAAAATAAAAAATAAAAGCCGGGCGCGGTGGCGCAAGCCTGTAATCCCAGCACTTAGGGAGGCTGAGACAGGAGAATCGTGAGTTCAAAGCCAGCCTCAGCAATGGCGAGGTGCTAAGCAACTCAGTGAGACCCTGTCTCTACATAAAACACAAAATAGGGCTGGGGATGTGGCTCAGTGGTCGAGTACCCCTGAGTTCAATCTCCAATACCCAAAAAAATAAAAATAAAAAAATAATAAAAAAATAAAAACTGAATGGATAAAAAAAACTGTGGTATATATACACAATGGAATATTACTCAGCATTAAGAGAGAAGAAAATTATGGCATGTGCAGGTAAATGGATGGAGTTGGAGAATATCATGCTAAGTAAGCCAATCTCAAAAAAAATCAAAGGTCAAATGTTCTCTTTGATAAGTAAATGCTGATCCATAATGGTAGGGGGGGAATGGGGAGAATGGAGGAACTTTGGGCAAAGGGGAGGGAGGGAAGGGAAAGGGACATGGGAGGCAGGAAAGATGGTGGAATGAGATTAACATTATTATCCTAGGTTCATGTATGACTACACATATGGTACAACTCTGTATCGTGTACAACCAGAGGAATGAAAAGATGTGCTACATTTGTGTACAATGAATTGAAATGCATTATGCTGTCATATATAACTAATTAGAATAAAAAATATTTTAAAAGTTGAAAAAAAATAAAAATGGGCTGAAGATGTGGCTCAGTAGTTAAGCACCTCTGGGATCAATCCCTGGTACCCCTCTCCAAAAAAGAAAACAACAACAAATTCTCTTATGATCTCTTCTGGGAAAAAACAAACAAGCAATAACAAAATAAATAGCCAGCATCACTGTTTTAGATAAAACGTAGTATTTTTTGCCTATAGCTTTATTTATTTATTTATTTTTGCTACTGGGAATTGAACCCAGGGATGCTTTACCACTGAGATCTGTCCCCAGACTTTTTTTTTATTGCTTTATGTTTATTTTGAGCTAAGTTGCTCAGGCTGTCCTTTAACCTGCGATCCTCCTGCTCTGCCTTCTGAGTTGCTGGGATGATTTCCACTGTGCCTGGCTAGTGTATAGTTTTTTAAATGAGAATATATGAAAATTACGCAGGCAATTTTTTTTTTTAAATGAAACTATGGAAGGGAATGAAGAACAAAAATCTTCCCATCCTCTGATTTCCAAACCTCGAATCCTTTTCTCCAAAGGTGAAAACTGTTAATAGCTTCTTGTGTATGGGTCACAGGGATAGGGGTACATACACATTGCTATGGTTTGAATATGGTTGAGTGCATGCCAGAAGGATTCATATGTTGGAAGCTTGGTGGTCAATGTGGCAATGATAAAGATAGAATTTTAAGGCAGTGCTCTTGAGTTAGTTCCTTCAAGAGGGGTTGTAGTAAAAGTGCAAGACCCTCCCCACCCTCTGGTTTCCTGTTTCTCTATGTTATCACTACGTATCCACACACTCCTGCTGTGACTCCATCTGCCATGAGGCTCTCATCATAAACCCAACAAGTAGGGCCATTCACTTTAACTTCAGCCTCCAAACCTGTAAGTTAAATAAACTTATTTTCTTTATAAATATTCAGCTTCTGGCATTTTGCTATAGTAATGGAAAACAAATTAGTACACATATCTTTTGAAATATTTTACGAACTAGTTTCACACAGTTCTCTACACCTTGCTTTTCCTACTGGAGATCTATTTGTATTTTTTTTTTCTTTTGGTACTGAAGATTGAACTCAGGGGCACTCAACCACTGAGCCACATCCCCAGCCCTGTTTTGTGTTTTATGTCGAGACAGGGTCTCACTGAGTTGCTTAGCGCCTCGCCATTGCTGAGGCTGGCTTTGAACTCGCGATTCTCCTGACTCAGCCTCCCTAAGTGCTGGGATTACAGGCTTGCGCCACTGCGCCCGGCTTCAAATATGACTTTTTAAAAACTATGTGGGCCAACATTTTGTAGAGCAAATCAAATATTTTTGTACATGAATCTGGACCCAAAGTAGGAAGTTTACAATCTCTGATCCATGTAATTTTCCTTCTTATCTTTAAAAATGTGGCTGTTAAAAAGATTTAGTTTAAGATGGTGTATTAGCTGGGTGCAGTGGCGCATGCCTGTAATCCTAGCACTTTGGGAGGCTGAGACAGGATGATCACAAGTTCAAAGCCAGCTTCAGCAACAGCAAGGCACTAAGCAACTCAGTGAGACCCTACCTCTACATAAAACACAAAATAGGGCTGGGGATGTGGCTTAATGGTCAAGTACCCCTGAGTTCAATCCCTGGTATAAAAAAAAAAAAAAAAGATGGTATATTATAGTTACAATAGCTCCTAAAACAATCCAGAATACATCTTAGGTTGAATCATACAGAATTAGCTTTTTTTTTTGGTACTGGAGATTAAACTCAGGGGTACGCGACTACTGAGCCACATCCCCAGCCCTATTTTGTGTTTTTATGTAGAGACAGGGTCTCACTGAGTTGCTTAGCACCTTGCCATTTTGAGGTTGGCTTTGAACTCAAGATTCTCCTGTCTCAGCCTCCCTAAGTGCTGGGATTACAGGCTTGCACCACCGCGCTGGGCTCAGAATTACCATTTTTGTATGTCAAAAATAGTCAAATATTGACAATTCACATGGTTCACCTAATGTAAATGGACCCAACATAGCAAAAGTCTAACTTGGATGCTCCTGATCTGTGGGTAGCTCTCCTCCATACCACTTGTGATTCAAGACCACAGGCAGCAGCTTTTTTTTTTTTGGTACTAGGGATTGAATTCAGGGCACTTGACCCCTGAGCCACATCCCCAGGCCTATTGTGTGTCTTATGTAGAAACAGGGTCTCATTGAGTTGCTTAGTGCCTCGCCATTGCTAAGGCTGGCTTTGAACTTGTGATTTTCCTGTCTCAGCCTCCAGAGCCCCTGGGATTATAGGTGTGCACTATTGCTCCCGGCTTCTTCTATCTTCTTTGATAGTACTTCCAAAGTCACTGTGCCTACATGAGCCAGCATCTGAGGATTGAGACTAAGGAATGTAGTGTTTTTTCTTTTTTGTTTTATGAAACAGACCTTAAGTGATATACATCACTGCCACCCATTACCATCCCATTGGTTAGAATTCAATGACATGGCCATACCTAACTGCAAGGCTGAGAAATATAGTGTAGGTGAATGCCCAGAAATAGAGAAAATGGGTATAGTAAATAGCTGGCTGCTAGACACCACAAAAATGTCCTTAATTCCTGTTATAGTTATAGATATTAGATATCCCTCAAAAGCTCATGTGTGAAGCAATGCAAGAAAATTAAGAGGTGAAATGATTGTTATGAGAGCCTTAACCTAATTGGGGCATTAATTCTCTTGAATGGATGAATTGGGTGGTAATTTTAGGCAGACAGGGTGTGGCTGGAGGAGGTGGGTCTCTGGGGACATGCCTTTGATATATATATTCTGTCCCTGGAGAGAAGAGTCTCTCTCTCTGCTTCCTGATTTCTTGTCCTAAGCTGCTTTCCTCCTGTTTTCTACCATATGTTCAACCTCACCTTGGGCCCAGAGCAATGGAGTTGGTAGTTTATGCACCGAGATCTCTGAAACCATGAGCTACAAATATACTTTTCCTCTTCTGAAATTGTTCTTGTCAGGTCTTTTGGTCACAGTGGTAAAAACAAACAAACAAAAACAAAACAAAACAAAACAAAACCTGGCTAAAACACCCTCCCATTGACTTCTCCTCTGGAATTTTTAACTCTTACATTTTCCTGTTTTCTAAGTCGAACAAAGATTGAGTAATAATAATACTTCAGTGTTCAGTTTATAAGGAAATTTTGTATAAATTATCTGAGTTCCTTAAACAGAAATTTGTCTTTTTTTTTTTTGGTACTGGAGATTGAACTCAGGGACACTCAACCACTGAGCCACATCCCCAGCCCTATTTTGTGTTTTATGTAGAGACAGGGTCTCACTGAGTTGCTGAGGCTGGCTTTGAACTCACGATTCTCCTGTCTCAGCTGGGATTACAGGCTTGTGCCACTGGGCCCGGCTTATGTCTGTTTTATAGATAGGGAAACTGAGACTCAGAGAGGGCACAAGTTGACTTGTCTAAGGACATAAATTAATAGATGGTGAAATCAGTTCATGACAATAGCAAGAACATTTCATAGGGACTTTTGGCTTATGAAGCACTTTAATATATTATTTTCTTTGACACAAGTGCAGGGCTCTTTCCTTTCTGACGGTCAGCTTGTGGCCTCTCCATCATGCTCAGTTGGTTATTAGCTTGTTGCTGGCCTAGCAGATTTTAAGATATAAATAGATGCACTTGTTGTCTGCCTGATTCTGTTGCTGGAGTCAGACACATTTACTCCTGCTAGGAACCAAGGCATTTCCTTCTTGGCTGAGGTTAAGAAGTCAACTTTATGAGGCCCAAAGAATGCACCTGATGGGTTCCCTTTTCTATGGCACAGAAAAGCTCTCCAGGTCAGTACCAAATTGCCAGAGCTCCAGGGACAGTTTGGGGTGGGGAGATGTAGCACAAATGCGTTACAGCTGTATTCCCAACTCTATTACCTGGCATGGCTCTCTTCTGCTCCCTCTGCTGTTTTCTGATTTCAAATGTGTAATATCTTGTGGCTAGAAGAGAGAGGGAGGATGGCTTCTTTTCCATAACACAACTTACATTTCACAGCTTTTGTCTGCTCTGCATAATTTCATAATTCTCATCTTCACTTGAGATCTCTATCTGCTGCTTCCTTGCTTTCCCGCTTCCTCAAGAAGGGACTTAAATGAGAGCATGCCTTCTCATTAGGAGGCCTGGAGGTCTGAGGTTCATTCTGGGAACTCCCTACAGGCAGAAGCTGCTGCAATTTCTGTTCTTTCAAATTCTCCCTGCTAGCTAATGAGTGCCTGGCCCACAGTGAGTGTCCTAAATACTTGTTGGCCAAGAATGTCATAAAGATCTTGGAAGTTTTCAGAGATAAAGAACTCAGAAATTAAATACCATGTTCTTGCTTTTTAAAATAAGATTTTATTATGATAATTTAAAGCATACAGAAATAAATGAATAGTATTAACATCCATATACCTAGATGCCATGTATTTCAACAATTGTTTGCCATTTTGGTGGGGGTGGGGTTTACCAGGGATTAAATTCAGGGGCACTAGACCACTGAGCCACATCCCAAGCCCAATTTTGTATTTTATTTAGAGAAAGGGTCTCACTGAGTTGCTTAGTGCCTCTCTTTTGCTGAGGCTGGCTTTGAACTCACAATCCTCCTATTTCAGCCCCCCCCGAGCCGCTGGGATTACAGGTTTTTTGCCATATTTGCTTCATCTATTTATATTCATCAATTTTTCCAAACCACTAGAAAATAAATGATTGACAACAGGGTACTTCTCCCTAACAGAATGCATCTTTAAAAACTAAGGATATTCTCCTAATTGCCACAGTGCCATTACCACATCTAAAACAAGTTAATTATGACTTCCTGAAATCAATCAACACAGTTCACATTAGAACTTCCCTGTCTGCAAGCTTTTTTACATCTTCTGTTTTTTTGGAACCAGAGTAAATAAAGGTTCACACATTGCATTTGACTCTTTCAAGTTCTTTTTAATCCAAAGCAGGGATCAGAAAATCTTTCCTATAAAGGACCAGATATAGTAAAGATTTTAGGCTTAGTGGCCTATGTCTTCATAAATACTTAATTCTGCTGTGGGAACACAAGCCATAGACATACAGCCATAGATAGTACTGAAATGAATGGGCATGGTAGTGTAGTATTAAAACTTTATTTGTAAAAATTGGCTGTTGCCTAAATTTGGACCTGTTTGTACTTTGTCCACCTGATAATAGAAAAGCCCCTCGTCCCCACATGTATTTCTTTTTAAATAATTTTTTAGAATTTAAATTTAGGTTGGGTGTGGTGGTGTACACCTGTTAATCCCAGCTATTCAGGATGCTAAGGCAGTAAAATTGCAAGTTTGAGCCCATCTTAGGAAGACAGACTCAAAATTTAAAAAGGGCTGGGGATGTAGCTCTGTAGTTGAGTACTTGCTTACTATTTGTGAGCTCCTGGGTTCAATTACCAGTACCAAAAAAATTTAGTTTTTTGTCGAAACAATACATAGACTAATAATGATATAATGAAACCAGTAGTCCTATATCCCCACACTTCACTTAATTTTCAAGAAGCAATCATAATGAAATTCTTTTGTGGCCTATCCCTATTTTTTTTAGTTGTAGGTGGACACAATATCTTTATTTTATTTATTTATTTTTATGTGGTGCTGAAGATCGAACCCAGCACCTCATGCATGCGAGGCAAGTGCTCTACCACTGAGCCACAATCCCAGCCCCTGTCCCTATTTTTAATGCCACATATTCTGGATATGGTTGCTTTATGTGATTCTGGTAGATGGATCCAAATGTTCAATTAAATGTGTGAAGTTTTTTTTTTTTTTTTTTCTTTCTGTACTGGGGATTGACCCCAGGGCCTCTCACAGACTGGGCAAGCTCAGTACCACTGAGCTGCATCTCCAAGGCCCTTTTATTGAGATAGGGTAATTGCTGGAATTATGGGCGTGTACCACCATGCCCAGCACACACTTTTTATAAGAGAAATTGTTTTCTCCCTGTTGCTAAGAGAAAAGGGCAAACCTAAAATTCTTGGAATACGCCAGCACACTGGGTAAAGTGTGGTGGAGGTCTCTTTCAGAACCAAATCTTCATTTGCAGCGTCAGAGCTAGTACTAGCTAGTACTAGACAGTACTAGTACAGTACTAGACAATCTGATTCTGCCTCTAAAATCTCCTATTCCTCTCCACTGGTACTAACAGACACATCAAATTTTTGAGGAATTGTGATTCTCCATTGTCTCATTTCTACTCCTAACTCTTAACGTATTGTGACACCTAAATAATCAGAGGTTGTAGTGTTTATGAGCATTTGTTCACCTTTGGTCACTTTTATAAGGGATGCCATCAAAGCTATGCTAATAACAGTGTGTCTTCCAACTTTTTTCTTTTTTTTGCACTGTTCCTGGAAATACTGCAATACCAGGTCGATGCGTGGAGTGGACGGAGCAAGCTCCTATTCCATCTCCCTACTCCAAAAATCCATTTAATATATTGTCCTCGGATAGAGGACGTATCAGATATTAAACTGATAAGAACAGATACTACACTTGATCTTAGCCAAAAGGCCGAGAAGCGATGTGTCTTCCAACTTTGAAGGCTGTATTTTCTGCTATGATGTAGGACTTGGTATCGTAATGGCTATCTTGACCAGTGGAACCTCAGGGGTACCAACACAGTAGGCCAGTTCTTGGGAACTACATCCAAAGCTATTGTTTGGTGGCCTGGTAGGTCTTGGGGTTTGGTTTAAACCACAGAATAGAAAATACCAGCACTGGAATCCTCAGGTTCAATGAGAAAGCTCTGGCGACAGCTACTCCAACCTGTCTCTGCAAGGGTAGCCAACACAAATTATTACTAGACTCAAACCATTTATTTATTTATTTATTTATTTATTTTAAATTTTTTTTAGTTGTTGGTTGACCTTTATTCATTTATTTATATGCAGTGCTGAGGATCGAACCCAGTGCCTCCCATATGCGAGGCAAGTGCTCTACCACTGAGCCACAATCCCAGCCCCTTATTTTTAAATTACAGGATTCTCTTTAGGCTACTAAGAAAATGTTCCAACATAGAGCAGCTTGCAGTTTTCAGAATCACTGGCCACTGGCCTTAGAGGCAGATTGCCTCTATTATTTTCAATGGTTTAAATGGCATCAACCAAGTTCCTTAACCTGTTATCAATTTCCTCATACGTAAAGCAGGCAAGATGATAGTATCTGTTAGAAAGGGTTGTTAGATCCCAGGGAGGCTGAGACAAGAGGATCGCGAGTTCAAAAGCCAGCCTCAGCAAGGGCAAGGTGCTAAGCAACTCAGTGAGACCCTGTCTCTACATAAAACACAAAATAGGGCTGGGGATGTGGCTCAGTGGTTGAGTGCCCCTAAGTTCAATCTCCAGTACCAAAAAAAAAAGTTAGACAAAGTTAATTAGAAGGCTTAGAGCAGTGCTGGATACAGAGTAGTAATCAATAAATGTTAATTATCCTTTTAGGATTATTACTTTGAATTTTCCAATAAGTGATGGTGGACCAGAATTACAGCTTGTTAAAAGTAGTGCAGGATGTCCGTTGCACAAAAACCAGGGAATCAGAAGCAGACACCTCCTAGTCATTGACTTACAGTCATGAAAATTTTCTGGTACTTCAGCATTACAATTTGTTGAAGGGTACCTTTTCCTAGTCACAAATTTCCTCTTTGGATTAGTAGCATAACACTAAGTGGGAGTGTATGAACTTCAGTATGATTTCAATGTTGTACTGACAGAGTGAAATTTTCTTATAAATTTTGGACTACAGAATTTTAAGAGGAAATTATCCAAGTGTAAACCCACTTGACTCAGTGCCATTTAAAAAATTGTTTACTAATGTGTCCAAAACGGTGCTAGTGAGTAGCTGGGATAAATAACTGTCTTAAAAGGATTATAAGATAGTTTCTGAAAATGATAGCTTTCTGATATTGTTGGCTGGACTGAAAATTACTGCTATATTTTGAAAGCAAACTGGCATTACTTTACATGTATATTACCTTTGTCACAGTAATTTTCTATCTAGAAAATCATCCTTATGTGTTTGCAGTGATGGACATGGAACCCAGGCCCTCATGCATGCTAGGCAAATGCTGTACAACTGAGCTACATACCACCCCAGCCCTATCCTATTTAAATACAAGCACATGGTAAATGCACAAAGATATTTAGTGCAGCTTTCTGGCAACAAACAAAAGCACAACAAAATCCAAAAACTAGTACTTCAAAGGAAATTACTAAATAGTAGAGATACTTGAATATTGTTTTAGTGAGCTTTCTTGCTGCGACCAAAACAGCTGACAAGAACAATCAGAAGGAAATGTTCATCTGGGGGCTCACAGTTTCGGAGGTCTCAGTCCGAAGATGGCCCACTTCATTCCTCACGGCCTGAGGTAAGGCAGGACATCATGGCCAGAGTGTGGCAAAAGAAGCATCCGGGAACATCACACCAGGTAGTATAGAGCCTAAGCTCACAAAATATATACCAATGGCACACCCCCAATGACCCACCTCCTTCACGTGTACACTACCACTTAGTAACCACTCAGATAATCCCCGTCAGGGGATTAATTCACTGATTGGGTTAAGGTTCTTGTAACTGAAACATTTCACCTGTAAACCTTCTTGCATTGTCTCACAGGCTTCTGTGGGACACCTAATATGTAAACCATAACTAATATGAAAAAATGATGAGGTTGGTATAAATACTGATTTAGCACCAGTCCTTGTTTATAGTCAACCAAAATAAGTCTAGGACATGCTTGGTCATTCATACGTCTGGGACTAGTCATAAGCTTATATCTCAGTGATGTTTCTTTCACATGCTTTTGCATTGCATGCGTACCTTCTGCTGTTATGTCGTGTGCTATTTCAAATCTTCCATAAATTTAAACACAACTTTTTTCCCCCTTTCATACAAAATATATACAGAACACTCCGCAGAAACATCAATTAAATTCAAAAAGCAAATTGACAGACAGGAAACAATAATTTCGAGTTTGCATTAACTATGTAGGAAGAATGTTAGATTGTGCCCAGCCCCAATGTGCTTGCTCAATTGACAGCAAAATAGCTCATTTGAGGCCTGATGATGGTATCTTGGCCATAAAATTAAGCTCTAGTTTGGAGAACTGCAGAGCTAGGTAATAATACAATGGAAAGAATCCTCCTAGCAAAGGTATTGTCCCTTAACCATGAGCTGGTATTTGTCAAAAATGAAATTTTTTGCCAGTTGTGGTGGTGCACACCTACATTCCCAGCTACTTGGGAGGTTGAAGCAGGAGGACCCAACTTTGACACCAGTCTGGGCAACTTTAAGACCCTGTCTCAAAATAAATTAAAAAATCCGGGGTTGTAGCTCAGTGGTAAGGCTCATCATTAGCAAGTGTAAAGTCCTGAGTTCAAACCTCTTTCCCTGAGTCCTCCAGGTGTTTCTAATTCCTATCAAAGTTTTCAGTACAATTCTAAAAAAATTTCTCCTTAAAACCAACCCAGGGGGGCCGGGATTGTGGCTCAGTGGTAGAGCGCTTGCCTTGCATGCGTGAGGCACTGGGTTCTGAACCTCAGCTCCACATAAAAATAAATAAAGGTATTTACAACTAAAAAAAAAATAAAAAATAAAAAAAAAAACCCAGGGGCTGGGGCTATGGCTCAGTGGTAGAGCACTTGCCTCGCATGCATGAGTCATTGGGTTCGACCCTCAGCACCACATAAAGATATTGCATCCATCTACAACCAAAAAAAAAAAAAATTTAAAAAAAAAGAACCCAAGCATCAAAATTATTAAATACACCAGAAGATCTCCAGGAGAATCTCATTGACATTTGCTTTAATATTTTTGAACAAAAACCTACTGAAGGCAAGCATAGTGGCACACATCTGTAATTACTGGATTACAGATGTGTGCCAGCACAAGGCCAGCCTCAGCAACTTAGTGAGGCCCTAAGCAACTTATTGAGAACCTGTCTCAAAATAAAAGTAAAAAGGAGCCAGGCATAGTGGCGCACGCCTGTAATCCCAGTACTTTGGGAGGCTGAGACAGGAGGATCGCAAGTTCAAAAGTCAGCCTCAGCAATAGTGAGGCACTAAGCAACTCAGTGAGACCCTGTCTCTACATAAAACACACACTAGGGCTGAGGATGTGGCTCAGTGATTGTGTGCCCGAGTTCAATCCCTGGTACCACCAAAAAAAAAAAAAAAAAAAAAGTAAAAAGGGCTAGGGATATGGCTGAGTGGTTAATCACCTAGACTTAATCCCCAGTACCAAACATGCACACCTGGGTTTAATCCCCAGTACTAGGGGGAAAAAGAAAACAAAGCACCTATGAAGTTGTTATATTTAAAAAGTGTTAACAAGTTTTGACTTTTGGTGATGAGTTTAGTTACTTGCCATAGGACAAAGCAGATAAAAAACCTGGGGTTAAACAAAGCAAACCTGTGTTTAAATATTGGCTCAACCACTTATGGCCTTAAGATTAAGTTGATGGGGCCTGGGATTATAGCCCAGTGGTACAGTGCTTGCCTAACACAGATAAGGCACTGGGTTTGATCCTTAGCACCACATAAAAATAAATAAATAAAGGTTAAAATTTTTTTTTAAAGTTAATGGTGTTAAGGCATTTGGAGAAAAACCAGAAAGGGCATTCTTTAATCAGAATAACACATAAACTTAGTAATTTCTCCATCAGCCATACACTCATCAATGAACATTGAGGCCTATTATATATGCTAGGAACAATTACTGATGGTTAGTGGAGTTCTACCACTAGGGAGGGAAGATGTCAAGGAATGCAGGCGGAATTTAAAAATACTCTTCACAAATACCTCAATCCTCAAAATCCAGTTGCAGATAAGGAAAAACAGGTTCTGAGTTTAGATTACTTAACATTATTTACGCTAGTACTTTGCTACTGTGGGCACCCTCACCCCACACTACCTGAGAGCTTGCTAAAAATGCCGTCATGGGTCCTAACCTAGACCTGATTCAGATCAGTATTTTCTAAAGGTCTCTAGATGATTCCTATTCATGTAATTTTGAGACACTTGGCCCCACTGCATGTGGTAGAGTTGGGAAAAAGGATGAATCCAAGTCATGTATTTAAAAGTAGCATTGAGAAACAACAAAGGTTGAAGAGAACTCTTCATGGGCAACGAAACAAATTTTCTAAAAGAGCACTGGGATAGAGAACGGCAAACCATTTCTGAGGAGGAAGAAAATGTTGAGCAGATTACAGAAATTTAATCCAGAAAATAGAAATTTGCATTTCTGAAAGGAAGAGGGCAAATGGAGAAGCAATAAAGTTTTTTGGGGACAGTGCTGGTTATTTAACCTAGGGTTTTGTGCATGCCAGCTAAGTGCTCTACCACTGAACCACATCCCTAGCCACAGAATGTTTTAAGCAAGGATTATTTTATGTGGCTCACAGCGGACTATTCAAAACCACTAGAAGTTTTAGTTAGTATTCTCAGTCTAAACATGTTTTAGATGAAGCTTTTGCCTGTATTGCTCTTAGAAGGTAAATGAATTATTTTCATCAAAGGTGTTAAAAACAGCCAGGTGTGGTGGTGCATGCCTGTAATTCCAGTGGCTTAGGAGGCTGAGGCAAGAGGATCACAAATTCAAAGCCAGTCTCAGCAACTTAGCAAGGCCCTAGGATGAAATACAAAAAGGGCTGGGGATGTGGCTCGGTGGTTAAGTACCCCTGGGTTCAATCCCTGGTACCTCAACAAAACAAAACCAAAAAAACCCTCAAAACCAAACAAAATTAAGCCACGTGCGGTGGCGCACATCTGTAATCCCAGCACTTTGGGAGGCTGAGACAGGAGAACCACGAGTTCGAAGCCAGCCTCAACAATGGCGAGATGCTAAGCAACTCAGTGAGACCCTGTCTCTACATAAAACACAAAATAGGGCTGGGAATGTGGCTCAGTGGTCAAGTACTCCTGAGTTCAATCCCCGCTACCGCCCCCAAAAGAAAAAAACAAAATTAAAAAGTCTTGGACTGGAATTGTGGTTCAGTGGTAAAGCGCTTGCCTCGCATGCGTGAGTCACTGGGTTCGATTCTCAGCATCACATAAAAATATATTGTATTCATTTACAACTAAAAATATACATGTAAAAAAAATTAAAAAGTCTTTACCTTATTGTTTCAAACAAGAATGTGTCTGGGACACTTACTACTGGGCACTGCAAAATAACATTGTTGTCTTAAAGTAAAATAACCACGCTATTAAGCTAACAGCAAACTAGGAATCTGAAAGTGGGGTTATTGACTTGCTTGTGGCCACAAGAAAAGCAGAGATGGAACTCAAAGCTGTAGTCTCTAGCTTCTAGCTTCTTCCGTCTGCAAAATGCTTTTATTGAATTGCACTTTAGCATGATGTCCACAGGATATAGAGGTAAGATATAATAGTCTGATAAACTTATGGCTGACATGACCATACAGAAAACAGGTTTTGCTTGGCATAATAAATACTATTTTTAAAAAGTAAAGGTCTTTCTCTAGTATTCCTTGTTATATAGATTTAGGCCTTATTTCTACTGACATTTTATTTCTCTCCAATTGTTTTTCAAGTGATGTTTTTCTTTTTGGTACTGGGAATTGAACCCAGGGTGTTTTAGTAAGTTACAGTTTCTTCCTTTTCTAGAAGAGATCCTGAAATGTTTTGGTCATCTCGTTTAAAATCTGAACAAGAAACAAATCTTTATTTAAATAAATACAGAGGCAGAAAGATAAAGGGGAGAAAGGATAATAAAAAATAGTCCAAAAAAGGAATAGAAACACATTAGTGAGGTACTTAAATAGGTCCATCTAATCATAATTATAGCCTTCCAAAAGACTGTTTCATATTAACCATTCCATTAACAACTTTTCAACTATAATGATCAAAACAATAATCATTGGATGTCAAGTAAAATATAGAAAAGACCAAAGATTCACTATGTAAAATGTAAAGAGATCACAGACCTGCCTTAAAATACAAAGAAAATATTTTTATTTGTATATCAAAGACTCTAAGAAATGCTGACATAATAAGTTTAACAAAAGTTGACATGAAAGACACAAGTTTGAAAAGCGCTAGATGATTAATCAGTTTCATTCAACTTCCCCTTGATTATTTTAGAGAGCATCTCTGGCATACTCTCAACTGAATTTTAAGCATGATGTTTCCAGGTGCCAAAATTATGTTTCCTTTCCATTAGTCCTCACTGTCTTTCTTCTTCTTCTTCTTCTTCTTTTTTTCTGGACTCTGAATCTAAAAATATAAGAATGAGTTTTAGGGCTGGGGTGTGACTCAGTGGTACAGCACTTGCCTTACATGCACAAGGCTCCGGGTTCAATCCCCAGCACTGAAGGGAAAAAAGAAAATGGCCTTTAATACAGGTGCAGAGGCACATGCCTATAATACCAGCAGCTTGAGGGCTGGGATTGTAGCTCAGTGGTAGAGTGCTTGCCTCGCATGCGTGAGGCCCTGGGTTCGATCCTCGGCACCACATGCAAAGCAATAAAATAAAGACATTGTGTCCATCTACAACTAAAAAAATATTAAAAAAAAAAAAAAAAATACCAGCAGCTTGAAAGGCTAAGAGGCTGAACACCAGTTCAAAGTCAGCCTCAGCAACTCAGCAACAAAAGCCCAAAGCAACTTAGCAAGACCCTCTATCAAACAAAACAAAACAAAACAAAAATAAAACCCTGGGATCAATCCCTGGGCTTTAATAGTACAAATACAATAAGACCATTTTATTTACTTCCCCATCAATGAAAACCATTTTTTAAAATTCTTGCTCATTTCTGATAGAGAAGAGATTAAAATATGGAGACCCTGCCCACACTGAGACAATACTGGTTAGTAAAAAAAACAGACACACATACAGGAATTGCTGTGCTGGTACATGGCTCTTCCTCAGAAAGTGGTTCTTCTTTAATGTGTTTCTTTTTATCCTTCTTCTTCTTCTTCTTGGTAGATGTCTCTTCTTCTACTAGTACTTCTTCTTCTTCCTCTTCTTCTTCAACTGAATAAAGTACAAAGACGTAACAATTAACATTCAATCAGACCTAAAACCACGTAAAACCTTAGCTTTTTTTTTTGGTCATTCTGGTCAACTATTCAATATTTATATCTATCTTATAACTGGAAATGTCCTTCAAGGCCTACTTTTTCTAAGACCAAAAGCTTTACAAATGATAACAGATACAGCTCAGAGATACACAATTTTCTCATTATCATGCAGTTGTGTATAAAACGTAAGACTAAAACAAAGGTTATCAAATTATCAATGTCATTGTTTTGGGGGAGAAGGCAATTATATTAGAAATGGTTAAGAGATTGTGGGTTCTGGAGTCAGAAGATCTGGGGTGATTCTGTCTGATGACTCGAGTACAAATATATTAAGACCATTTTATTTATTTCCCCATCAATGAAAACCATTTTTTCAAATGTTTGCTCCTCTGTAAAACTTCTATCTGCATATATAAAGTTAAGAATGTTAGCCGGGTGTTGTGGCACTTTCCTATAATCCTAGTGACTGGGAAGGCTGCGGCAGGAGGATTCCAAGTTCCAAAGCCAGCCACAGCAACTCAGGGAAAATATTCTAAATATTTTATTTAGAAATAAAAAGGGGTGAGGATATAGCTCGGTAGTTATGCACCCCTGGGTTTGATCCCTGGTACCTAAAACAAACAAAAAATTTACCTTATTGGATTGTTATTGGAATTTAAAGCCCCAATTCTTATGAATTTTATTTTAGGAAGACAATGAAAATATAAAGCAAATAATATTCTATATGATAGTAATAAGTGCTAAGCATAAAAATAAAGCATGAAGGGGAATGCAGAAGGGCAATTGCATATGGACATTGAAACAGAGTGGTCAGGCAAACACTGAGACAAGGAAATGAATGATAGTATATCTGAAAGGAAGTACTCCAAGGAGAGAGAAGAGAAAATGGTAAAGATCCCAGAGATCTGGGGAGGGGTGTTTAAGAAATAGCAAACAGGTCAATGTGGCTGGAATAGTATCAGGAAAGAGTAGAAATTTAGAATACATCAGAAAGCTAATGTGCTGAAGTATGTAGTGCTTCTAGGGCCACTACATACTTTCAAAGTAGAACAGATAAGATTTGGTACCAGAATAGATTTGGATTATAAGAAGAAAGTTGAGGTTTATAGCCAAAATAAACATTTTTTTCTTCAAAGGTAAAAGATTAGGAATATGCAAAGATCCAGTCAGGTTAACGTTGAAAAGCTTGTTGTTTAAAAAAAAAGGAATGAGGATAAAAATCTAGAATTTAGGGCTGGGATTGTAGCTCAGTGGTAGAGTGCTCACCTAGTATGTGTGAGGCACTGGGTTCGATCCTCAGCATCACATAAAAATAAATATATTGTGTCCATCTACAGCTAAAAAAAATGTATTTTAAAAAAATCTAGAATTCAGGGGCTGGGATTGTAGCTCAGTGGTAGAGCGCTTGCCTCGCATGCATGAGGCCCTGGGTTCGATCCTCAGCACCACATACAAAGCAATAAAATAAAGACACTGTGTCCATCAACAACTAAAAAAAAAAAAAAAAAAAAATCTAGAATTCAGTGATTCAAACGCTAGCAATGAGTTTAAGGATTTCCTCGATTTTCAATAAGGAAACAAAAGGAATTTAAATAATTGTTTTATCTATGCAGGCCTGTGTCATACTTGTCGACTGTTTTTGACAACTAAGCCATTTAGAAACCAAGTTGAGTTAATAGTTGCTTTAATGTTTTTCTACACTAGCAGGCACTCTACAACAGGTGCAACTAATAAATGGGGCACTGGTTTATCAACTTCATGAGATACCTAAGGTCTCTGGTGAGTTCCTGTTAAGTATCACTGTAATAGCTACCCAGCATGCACACCTTCCAATTTATTAACCAAACGATGAAGACAACCACTGCTGTTACCAAGTCTACTTTCATTCTTAACCATACAACTAAAAAATCTCAGCAACCAACTTAGAAAACACTTTCTTTTTTAAAAAAACTTTTTTTGGTACTGGCAATTAACTCAGGGGTACTTGACCACCAAGCCACATCCCCAGCCCTATTTTGTATTTAAGACAGGGTCTCACTGAGTTGCTTAGCACCTCATCGTTGCTGAGGCTGGCTTTGAACTCTTGATTCTCCTGTCTAAGCCTCCCAAAGTGCTGGGATTACAGGCGTGTGCCACCGCGCCTGGCTTAAAAATTCTTAATTGCTAAAGTAATGCTAAGTATCTTGGTAACCCAACACTTAATTGTATGTATTTGAACATATGCTTCTCACATTCCTCTGAAATCTGATGCTTTTAACAATATCCCACCCACTCCTAGGGATAATGGAATAGTAAAACATTATTAGCTTTCAGTATGAACGCAATGGTAAAGGTGGGTACTTTTCCAAGGTTTACAAAGTCTGTAATTCTTAAGATAAGAGTAATTATAGGGGCTGGGGTTATGGCTCAGCGGTTGAGCGCTTGCCTCACATACGTAAGGCACTGGGTTCAACCCTCAGCACCACATAAAATAAATATATAAAACAAAAAGCACATCATTAAAAAAAAAAGTAATTATAAGAGTGTATCATCATAATAGCATAACTGGCATTTCAAAGTTTTAAACCAACCTTTTACTTTAATCTTGGCCTTTTTTGCTTTCTTTTCAGTTACTTCTTCCTCTTTGTCTACCTGTTCTATTTTGCGTTTTTTAGAATAGGTTGGAAGTGTGGAATCACCAGAGGGATCATAAGTCTTCACTTCACTGAAAGAGCAAAAGAATTTTAGAAAATTCCTACAAATATCTGTAACTAAAATACTTCAAAACAAAAGAAAATGTCATTTGGGGTTGGGGTTGTGGCGCAGTGGTAGTGTACTCGCCTAGCATGTGTGAGGCACTGGGTTCGATCCTCAGCACTACGTACAAATAAAATAAAGATATTCTGTCTGCCTAAAACTAAAAAATAAATATTTTTTAAAAAAAAGAAAGAAAATGTCATTAGGTAATACACAAGCATACAATGTGTTTTCATTTTAGTGGCTTTGGTGTACTTTATGAGAACTCAAATTTCAAAAAGTTAAAGCACTGCCGGGTTTGGTGTCACACATCTGTCATCCCAGCAACTTGGGAGGCTAAGACAGGAGGATCCCGAGTTCAAAGCTAGCCTCAGCAACAGCAAGGTGCTAAGCAACTCAGTGAGACCCTGTCTCTAAATAAAACACAAAATAGGGCTGGAGATGTGGCTCAGTGGTTGAGTAGCCCTGAATTCAACCTCCGGTACAAAAAAAGAAAAAAAAAGAAAGATAACCAAAGCACCCTCCATATACAAATCTTATTGATAGTGAGATCTGAATACTTCAGTATGTCTATGAACCATTTTTAGAGTTATCTTCCATCTCTGACTTCTTTTTTTAAGGGTTTCATTATAGATTGATCCCGAATAAACTTTAAGTGGCATAATATAGAGTAACTATATGAAAATATTTACTACCAACATCTGTAAGTTAGAAACCAGAAATGTGCTGGGCATAGAGGTGCACATCTATAATCCTAGTGACTTAGGAGGCTGAGGCAGGAGGACTGCAAGTTTGAGGCCAGAATGAGCAATGTAGCAGGGCCCTAAGCAACTTAGTGATATCCTGTCTCAAGATAAAAAATAAAAAGAGGGTTGGGGTTGTGGCTCAGTGGTAGAGCGCTTGCCTAGCATGCCTGAGGCACTGGGTTCAATTCTCAGCACCACATATAAATAAATAAAATAAAGGTCCACTGACAACTAAAAAAAAGGACTGAGGATGCAGTTCAGTGGCAGAGGAACCTTGGGTTCAATTCATAGTTCAAAAACAAACAAACAAAAAAGATGTGCAACATGGTGACTATTAAGCATATTGTATTAAAAATCGTTGAGTAAATTTTAAGTGTCTTACCACACAAAAAATATGTAAGATAATGCGTATTAGCTTAATTTAGCCATTTCGTAGTATACATGTTCAGCAAAACAACATGTACATGACAAAGATATAAAATTTTTCTAATAAATAGTTAAAAAGATAGGGGGCTAATTAGGTGTTTATGTTTATAATTAAGAAATTGCTGTTGCTGGTAGTAGTGATCCATGCCTATAATCCCAGCTATGTGGGAGGCTAAGGCAGGCAGACTGCAAAATCGAGGAAAGCCTGGACCCTGGGCAACTTAGTGAAACCCTATCTTAAAAAAAAAAAAAAAGCCGAGCATGGTGGCACATGCTTGTAATCCAAGCACTCTGGGAGGCTAATATAGGAGAATTGCGAGTTCAAAGCCAGTCTCAGCAACCGTGAGGCGCTAAGCAACTCCATGAGACCCTGTCTCTAAATAAAACACAAAACAGGGCTGGAGATGTGGCTCAGTGGTCGAGTACCCCTGAGTTCAATCCCTGGTACCAATAAAAATTATAAAAAAAAAAAAAAAAAAAAAAAAAAAAAAAAAAAAAAAAAAAGCTGGGGGGGTGTATGGGGCCCGTGTGTGTGTATGCTATTAATAATTAACTTTTAATTTTTTTTTAGGTATCAGGGATTGAAATCAGGGGCACTCAACCACTGAGCCACATCCCCAGCCCTTTCTCGTATTTTATTTAGAGACAGGGTCTCACTGAGTTTCTTAGCACCTTGCTGTGGCTGAGGCTGGCTCTGAACCCACAATCCTCCTGCCTCACTCTCCCAAGCCACTGGGATCATAGGTGTGTACCACAGCACCTGGCTGACAATTAAGTTTTAAATAAAGTGTTCGTCCATCCCCCTGAATGTACTCACCTTTTGTGTTCATATTTTTCTGTTTTTGCTAATGCTTTTCCTGTTCCACTTATTTTTCTTATCTGAGAAGAAAAATGGAAATTACAAATAAAATTCTAAGCATAATATCTTTATAGCATATCTTAATGAGAAACATGTTTCAATACATCAATTCTTGGTAAATAAGAGAAACTTAACATCAGGTACAAAAAATATATCACACATACTAAAATGTCTCACAAAATAATAGTTTAGCAGGTGAAGTTCATAGGACTACTTATTTATCAACAGTTCACAGGAAACATTGTGCAATTGGTGGAATATGGTTCTTACCCCTCTATCCTCCAAGGTTCTCAATCTGGCCTCTAATTTGGCTCTATTCTCAACACCCATTGCAGAACTGGAGTCCTCACCAAAGGCATCATAACGTATAGCCAGAACAGTTTTGGCTGCTAGCATTCGAGAAATCTAATAGAAAACACGAAGTCAGAAGCAATAAAACTATATCCCATGTGCAGATGTAAAATTCCCAATAATTTATTCATGAGAAAAATTATACCAAATAAGTTATATTACCATTCATTCTAGAATTTGTTTTTTACATGCAGGGGTGGTGGTGGTGGTGCTGGGTAATCAAACCCAGGGCCTTATGTATGCTAAGCAAGCAGCTATACAACTGAGCTACACCCGCCAGCCCTCATTCTAAGATCAGAATCAAAAGTATTACAAGCCATATAACTCAAATTACCTACTGTATTTTTTCATCTTTGCTACAACATAATGCCTTACTGGTTATGTATCACTACCAATACATTTGTGGACAAAAAGATGTTTTACAATTTGTGTTTAAAATTACCTCAAACAAGTCAGGCATGGTGGTGCACACCTGTAATCTCAGCAGCTTGGGAGGCTAAAGTAGGAGGACTGTAAATTCAAAGCCAGCCTTAGCAAAAGTGAGGTGCTAAGCAACTCAGTGAGACCCTGTCTCTAAATTAAATACAAAATAAGGCTGGGATGTGGCTCAGTGGTTGAGTGTCCCTGAGTCTAATCCCTAGTACCAAAAATAAAATAAAATAAATGAAATATCTCTAACTGTTCTTCCAATGTCTTTTTTTAGTTTCAGTGATACTATTTCAATGCCTTGAAAGGTACACTAGAACAACTATATTGTTTACTCTCATGACTGTTGTAACTATTTATGGGTCCTTTTTCAAACTGACATTGTTTCACTGAATACTTTATTTCCATTACTGTGCTCTTAAGTTAGTAAAATTTCAGTTTATTTCTGTTAAATTAGGAATTCTACAGAAACACTCAAAGTACTTAATTTCTTAAGTCTGTTTTCATCATCTATAAAACAGAAACAACTCTATCTGGTTATTAAAAGACCCAGTGAAGTTCTAAGTATTCATGCATAGGGTATATGCTATTACTACTATTATTATTTTGGCAGTGCTAGTGATTAAACCCAGCCAGGGGTACTGTACCATTGAGCTACATCCCAAAGCCCTATTTTTAGTTTTGAGATAGGTAGCCTTGAACATGGGATCCTCTTGCCTTAGCCTCCTGAGCAGCTGGGATTACAGATGTTCATCACCATGCCTGGCCCATGTGCTATTAACTTTAGTTCATAAATGTTAGATTGGGTTTCTTGCAAACTATTTTTGATGTGTCACCCACATGTGGATCCTAGAAAAAAACTAACAGTGAAAGAAAATAGCTACAGTTGGACCAATACCAATTTCTTCTAATCTTCTTTTAGCACACTGAAATGCTTTTAATTGAAACAACGTACTACATTAAATTAAATGATAAAGACAACAGAAAGACTGAATGTGCACTATAATAAGAACAGGAGAAATGTGTGTTTTTGGAAATAAAAATAGACATAGGAAACACCTAACATCAGAAAAGCTGTAACTCACCTTCCCTTTGTGTTTGGGACTTGACTGGCCCACAAGTGAAGCATGATAAATAAGACCATATTTAGGGGTATCCCGTCTAGACTTAAGGGCTCTGAAGAGTGCTTTTTCTGCTCCAAGTATCTGAACTGTAGAAGCTGCATGCTTGGCCAAATTCAAAAGAGAACCTACCAAAAATAAGACATACTTTAATTAATATAGAGTTATAAATAAAAAAAATCCTCAAATGATGCAGGAGTATGTAATCTTACACTGAATTCCCTGAAAATTCTAATGCTTCATTTGACTCTCAGGCAGAGATTTGTGATGTCTATGACAAAATGAAGGTTAAGCTTAAATTCAATGCTATGTATTTCCCTGAGCCGTATTTCTATTTTATATTCATTAGCATACCATAAGTGACAAATATATAAATACAAGTATTTACACACATCAATCTATCCCCCACTTTCTAAGATTTTGGACATCACATATTCCATTGCTGTAGATATGTATTAGGTAGTATCAACCATGTGGAAATGTTGGTAGTATTAACTATGTTAAAAAGTATTCTCATTTCATGTACTCCTGTTATTTTGGATATGGATTAGGAAGCCTGGAACTATACTAAGCTTTCTTGGATTTGTTTCAAAGAATATTTTATGTCAAAAAACACAACGGAGGCTGGGTATATAGCTTAGTGGGAGAGCGCTTTCATAGTATTCCAAGTACTGCCAAAACAAAATAAAACAAAAAACCACTACACACCCAATGTTGATGTTATGAACTCAATTATTGGAGACATGTTTAAAGTGCAACAAACTTGTACTTCTGTTAATCTATGTATGCATCTGTTACCACCCTAAATTTAAATGCATCTATAAAATTGGGTAAAGCCAAGGAAACAAGGCCAGATGATTGTGACCCTGTAGTGAAGGGTACTTGAATGGAATATTATGTCTCATAGATGCAGCTAAAAGAGTTATTCCAGTTCATACACTGATGTAGATGACAAATAAGACCTATGATGGATTATAACCATGCCTCTAATAGTATAAAGATAAATTAGTACTTCAACTATACTTACAAGTATTCAATTATAGTGATTTTTGTTGTAGCATACCATCCTTGCAATATTGCCATACACATGTTTTCTTATAAATCAATTCTTCAAAACATTTTTGAAAGTCAAATATATTAAAATAGCATATTCAACAACGAAACTAACATCATCAAACAAGGGTAAACATTGCCTAAACTATATTCATCTTGATCTGATGGGGGTTTTTGTTTTTTTGGTACTGGGAACTAAACCCAGGGCCTTATGCATGCTAGGTGACTGCTCTACCACTGAGCTGTATATCTCCTAAACTCATGACTTATTCTCTTTCCACATTTTTTAAATTGGAAAATTATAGTTATATGAAATGATGAGATCCGTTATATGTTTGTACATATATGCAACGTAACAATATAATTTGGCCAATATCATTCTCTGCACCTCCCCTCCTTTTCCCTTTCCACTACTAATCTCTTTTTGATTTTCATGCTCAAACTCATGACTTTCTTTTTCTTTTCTTGGGCAGTAGTGAGGACTGAACCCAGGGTCACTATTACCAAGCTATATCCCCAGCCCTTTTTACTTTTTTTGAGATAGGGTCTTGGTAAACTGCTCAAGCTGGCCTTGAGCTTGTAATCCTCCTGCCTCAGTCTATTGAGTAGCCGGGATTCAAGAGTGTACCAGTGTGCCTGGCTCTATGATAAGTTTTTAATATTATGAAAATGGTAACTAATTATATTTTTATAAGTATCTGATTAACCATAGCAAACATCTGAAAAAGAACCACAAGTGTCTCAGATGAGGTAGTGACTAAAGATGCCTTCATTATCCAAAAGGAAATCAGGCAAACAAAAATCATCATTGTACACTTGGCTGTTACTCTTTAATAACTGTAAAGATCAAAACACAGAAAAAACGACTTTAAAACTGTCACCTGCATGAGCAATAAGCCGTGCTCCAACTAACTCCCCAACCATGACTGTAACATTGGGTGCAATGGCCATCATTCGATTTTGTAGATATTCATACAGCTGAGTTCTATATTCCGAGATTTCAATCACCTAACAAAAGGAATAAAATGAGTAAGTTACAAATGCCTATAAGTAAAATTAGTGTGAAATTTACATGACTAAAACACTGGAGTCCAACAGCTGGGCATAGTGGCATGTGCCCTAGCCTAATTACTCAGGAGACTCAAGCACGTAGGTCATATAAAGTTAGGAGTTTGAGGCCAGTGTAGGTTACATAGTGACACCCTATCTCAAATTAAAAAGGGCTGGATTCTTAAACTATCAAAGAATAGTTGCTTGACCCTAGGTAAATTTACTCTTAAGACTGGTTTTCTATAAAACCACTTCTGTAAGTCTTTAATTAAACAAATGTATATAAACCACTTACAGTATACCTTGTGAAAAACATGTTTATCAATACTATTCTATAGTTTTCAAAAACTTGCAACAAATAGACATTTGTGTCATCCTATCTGTGATTTTTTGGGGTATATAACTATCCTCAAATTTGGGGCAAAAAAATTGCCATGGGCTATAAACACAAACTCCAATAACTCAAGCCATATTTCTTGGACTTCTTAATGAATATGCAAGTAGTACGAATTACTTCATTCTAGTATGTACTTTCCCCTTCTAAGTATACCAAATAAGATGGCATCAGATGAGGTAGTGACTGAACACCCTCATATTATTATCAGGGGAACAATAAGTGTAAAATCATCATTGCCATCAGAAAATTATTATAGAGCTGGAAACACTTAGCTGGATTCACTATGGATATAATTTACCTGGGTACAAAGATGCAGGATGTTGCAAATATCTTCTTCAGAAACCTCTGTTCCCATGGATATCTCTGCAGCTGCTTTAACTTCAGCTTCAACTTCTTCTGGCAGCAATTCAGATAGTGTGGCAGATGCATAGTTCTTCCTATCACCTGTAGATTGTTTGCAGGGATGAGGGAGAATTACTCTTCAACAAATTACATAAAATCCACTAGAGTCAAAAGAAAAATTAGATATAACTCAATGAAAAGTATGCCTAAATGAAACAAAAAAGTAAGTACAACCTACTAGTTTTCCTGACGTAAATGCTTGATGTTAGAGAAAAATTTCTCCCTGCCACTTCCTTCCAAAATATAATTGTAGTTAAAATAAGATAAAACTTCCCATGAAAACTTAGTTCATGAGGGTAGCAAAAATTGGGCAGGGGTTGTGGCTTAGTGGTACAGTGCTTGCCTCGCATGTGTGAGGCACTGGGCTCGATCCTCAGCACTACACAAAATAAAAAGGTATTGTGTTCATCTAAAACTAAAAAATTAGAAAAAGAAAGGTAGCAAAATTAAGTATAGGACTAATAATAATGTCAATTTTATATGGAAGATGGGGCCAATAATTTTGAAGAAGGTAATAAAAGACAAACAATTCTTGTTCAATCGTCAGGTCCTTCTACTTAATAGTATTAAGTGGTAATTGTATAGTACAGAATATAATAATAATATATAGCTATATTAGTGTAAATACTAGATATTGTTCATATATTACAGGATGCCCCGTCTACAGTTGCCAAAGAAGTCACTTAAAGAAAAACCCAGAGGGGGCTGGGGCTCAGTGGTAGAGCACTTGCCTGGCATGTGTGAGACACTGGGTTCGATCCTCAGCACCACATAAAAACAAATAAAAAAAAAAAAAGTATGGTGTCCGTCTATAACTAAAACAACAATAAAAAAAAAAACTATATCTCTCCTCCACTTTACAAAAAAACCCCCACAAAACCCAGAGAACCATGTTCTCTGTTGTATGGGACATCAAAATCAAAATTGGGGGCTGGGATTATGGCGCAGTGGTGGCGTGCTCGCCTAGCACGCATAAGGCACTGGGTTCGATCCTCAGCACCACGTAAGAATAAAATAAAGATATTCTGTCACCTACAACTAAAAAATAAACATTTAAAAAAAAAAAAAAAAAAAATCAAAATTGATTTTAACTTTGAAATCTAATAGATTAAGTTACTAAAACTTATGTTCTGACATGCAACCAAATTTAGTAATTTTCAATGTCTTTAAGGATAAACAAAATTTCTCACCAACTTTCTGTAAACACTTGCAGTATGTCAAATTATCTGAAATAATTTTTCCTAATTCAGGAAAATGCCAGCCATACCACTCTCTACATCGCATAATATAGTTGTTTAGTTCTTTATCCAAGTCATCTAACAAGGCTGTAATAGATAAAAATGAGGGGGGCAAAGTATGAGTTTATTAATATATATAACATAAAATTCACTTTTAACCATTTTCAAAAGTACAATCTGGTGGTATTAAGTACAGTCACAATATTTACACTTCATTTCCAGAACATTTTCATTATATGGAACTGAAAATCTCATAGCCATTAAAATATAACTGCCTATTAGGACCTCTCCAACCCCCTAATAACATCTATACTGCATTATTACCATGAATTTGTCTACTCTAGACCTTCACAAGTAGAATCTTGGATTATTTGTCCTTTTACATTTGGTTTATTTCAAGGTTTATCCACATTATAAAATGTATCTGATGTAGAATGTATCTGATGTGACCTTCCATTTTAAGCATGTCTGAGGTTTTATTTATCCATTCATCTGTTAATGGATATTTTGTTTCTTTCCAATTTTGGCTATTGTAAATAATATTGCTGTTAGCATGAGTGTAACAATACAGATAACTGAGTCCCTAACTTCAATTCTCTTGGGTATATATAAAGGAATAGAATTACCAGTTATAGGGATTTTAACACATTATTAAAAAGCTAAGTGAAAAAGGCAACTATATAGATCCTACCCTACTTTTCACAGTATTCATAGAAGACAACAAATCAGTTTACATTTTAATACTGTGATTCACGTTATTCTATACTAATAAAATCATGGGTAATTTCCTCCTTTTCTGTTTTTGCAATTTATCTACTTTACTTAGTAAAAGTTCTAGCTTAACTCCTTTCTTAAAAAATAGCTTCAATAGTAAGAAAAACCACGAAGAACAGAGAAACAGATCAGACCTTGCCATGTACTATACTTACAAATTGCCTGAACAATCATTGTATCCACCTTATCAGCACTAAACTTTAATCTGTATCGAGACAAGCTGAGGAGGAGAGAGAAAATAGCAAATTAGTAAAGCATTTAAAATTAACATCTTAGGTGTGCTGGGGTATGCCTGTAATCCAGTGACTCTGGAGGTAGAAGGATCTCAAGTTCAAGGTCAGCCTGAGAAATGTATCAACATCCTATCTCAAAATAAAAATAAAAAAGGTTGGGGATGTAGCTGGGTGGTAGAGTACCCTTCTGTTCAATCCCTAGTAGTGGTGAGAAAAATTAACATCTTAAAAATTTAAATCCAAATCTGTCCTCAGTTACATTGTTTTCAGTTTCTCTAAGAAGGAAACCAAGCTAAATAAATATAAATGCACTGTGAAAGACCACAAAGCACACATTTAATAAATACACCTGTCTTGCTACAACCTGTACTTTTGCAACACTAATTAGTTTATATGTGAGTAACAAACAAAATAATGCTGTGTAGAGTAAGTTATATTGGCTCATGTGATTTTTTTGTAGCACACCAAGGCTTTATACCACCTCATGTAAGAAATATTCTAGGGCAAGGGTTGTAGCTCAGCAGTGGAGTGCTTGCCTAACATGGGTTAGGCACTGGGTTCGATTCTCAGCACTGCATATAAATAAATAAAATAAAGGTCCATTGACAACTTGATATATATATATATATACTCTAAGTTTTTTAACATCTGAAAACAAAGCTATAGAACAATTTCTTAATCTTGGCAATACTGACATAATTATCACTTATTGGAGGGTGCCAAGCTATGCTCTGTAGGACATTTTCAGCATCCCTGATATTTACTAATTAGATGTTGGTGGCATACTGTATTATACCATCGTTGCGATAACTGAAAATATCTCTAGAAAGTCAAATAACCCAAGGAAACATCTGACTGTCCTTCAGAGAACCACTGCTATACACACTGTTGTTTAATCCTAAATTGGAGTAATGATTCAGTTTCAGTACTTGTTCTATTTTAGAAAAGCTCATTTAAAAATTCTTCCTGGCGGGCTGGGATTGTAGCTCAGCGGTAGAGCACTTGCCTTGCATGCGTGAGGCCCTGGGTTCGATCCTCAGCACCACATACAAAGCAATAAAATAAAGACATTGTGTCCATCTACAATTTAAAAATATTAAAAAAAAAAAAAAATTCTTCCTGGCCTTTGCTCTTATCTGTATAACCCAGCAGCTTCGATCTTGTTTTTTTTTTTTTTAAATATATTTTTAGTTGTAGATGGACACAATGTCTTTATTTTATTGCTTTGTACGTGGTGCTGAGGATTGAACCCAGGGCCTTACGCATGCAAGGCAAGCACTCTACCACTGAGCTACAATCCCAGCCCCCCAGCAGCTTCGATCTTTTCATTAATCTATTGTTCACCCCTCTCCTTACACTGTAGGAGATAGAACTCAGGGCCTCAAAAATGCTAGACCAGCCCTATACTCACCTTTTATAATTTGTAACTATGAGTATTGTTTATTATAGTACTTCCTTTTTTTATACATATTTATATTTTTAGTTGTCAATGGGCCTTTAGTTTATTTACTTATATGTGGTGCCAAGACTCAAACCCAGGGCCTCACACATGCTAGGCAAGTGCTCTACCACTGAGCCACAACCCCAGTCCTGTAGTACTTTCTTTTGCACTACTGGGGATTGAATGGAGGTATGCTCTACCACTGGGCCACATCCCCAACCCTATTTTGTATTTTATTTAGAGACAGGGTCTTGCTAAGTTGCTGAGGGTGTCTTTGAACTGGTGATCTTTGTGCCTTAGCCTCTCGAGCCACTGGGATTACAGGCATGCACCACCGCGCCCATCTTGTGGTATTTCTTTAATATAAACTTAACATGTCTTTTTGACTTTGCTATATAACACATGTAGAATAATCTTTTAAAATATTTTTTAGGGCTGGGGCTGCAACTCAGTGGCAGAGTGCTTTTCTAGCATGTGTGAGGCACTGGGTTCGATACCATACACAACTACAAAACTTTTTTTTTTAAATTTTAAAAATTGTTGATGGACGTTTATTTATTCATTTACATGCAGTGCTAAGAATTGAACCCAGTGCCTCACACATGCTAGGCAAGCACTCTACCAATGAGCCACAACCGTAGCCCACAGAATCATTTTTCATAGTGCTCTAATTAAACAATTGTGTAGGTTTTAAGTATGCTACCTATAATCCTTTACTTTCTTCACAAACTTTTTTTTTTTTTAAATATTTTTTTAGTTGTAGATGGACACAATGTCTTTATTTTTTTATTGCTTTGTATGTGGTGCTGAGGATCGAACCCAGGGCCCCACGCATGTGAGGCAAGCGCTCTACCGCTGAGCTATAATCCCAGCCCCACAAACTATTTTTTTTTTAAACATTTATTTTTTAGTTGTAGGCAGACAGAATATCTTTATTTTATTTTTTTATGTGGTGCTGAGGATCGAACCCAGTGCCTCACGCATGCCAGGCGAGCATGCTACCACTGCGCCATAACCTCAACCCCCCACAAACTATTTTTAGTACAATCTCAGAGAATATCTAGCTTTTGGTGAACACAGCACAGCAGCAATGTGCACAATAATGAACATGGGAGGGTTAAAGTGCTTTATTCTAAAAAATCATTAAAAACCAGGGTAAAACAATCAACACTGACACACATACACACAAAAAGGAAGATCATATCAGATATAAAAATTCTGGGAAGTGGCAGTGGGTGGAGGCATAGTATATGACTTAGCAGAGATAAAATAAAACAAGAGATTCAACACTAGAAAGGTAAAGAATTCCTATGATGAAGTTTTAAGAGCCCAAGCAATAGGGCCAGGTTGTATGGGTTCAAATCCTGGCTTTATCATTTATCAGGATGAATGATAAAGGATATCAATTTCCTCATGAGGGTAAAGCTACCATCACCCTCATAAGGTTGCTTTGAGGATTAAGTTAATATTTGTAACATTTTTGGAACAGTTCTATGTAAGCTGACTTTATTTTCTAGTAACTCTCACCTGTGGGCCAATCCAAGACACATGGCTGACATTTCACGTGGTTCTACTCCAGGGATTAATCCATCCATTTGCGATCGGATTCCCCTCATAAGTTCATTAACAACAGGACTATGAATACAACTAAGATTCAGTTTTTCCTACAAGAATAAGAATATCTCTATTAAATAAAGAAAAAAAGATTTCCTGAAATTATTTCTTATATTATTAAGATAGTACTGATTTAAGTACATGCATTTTCGGTTTGATGAAATTAAATTTCTTATGTTTATAGAACAATACTTGAGTATTGTGGATAGAAGTCAAATCTGTACAAACTTCCTGGAAGACAACTTGACTATATGAATTTAAAAAGTTGTAAATGATGAATATAATTTGACTTAGTAGTTTTGTCTCTGCCCTTTTTTTTTGCTTCGAGGATCTTTCATTAGTTTGTTTTTTAACTTTAAAATGTAATGAATTAGGGGCTGGGATTGTGGCTCAGTGGTAGAGTGCTTGCCTCACGTGTGGAAGGCACTGGGTTCGATCCTCAGCACCGCATATAAACAAATGAATAAATAAAGGTCAATGAACAACTAAAAAATTTTAAAAAAAAGTAATGAATTAAAAAAAAAAAAAGTATAAAGGTAATACACTTATAAGATTGTAATGAAGCCACCAGGCCTGTAATCCCAACAGCTTGAGAGGTTGAGACAGGAGGCTCGCCTAGCTCAAAATACCCACAAATGGGATGTTTTTTTCTACACACCTTTGTTTTTCCATTCTGCAGTGTATTTGCTAACTATTTCACACAGATCTACACAGTTCTAGTCTATCTCATGCAAATAATAACAGGCATGCAAAACACATTTAAGAAAATATATGAAAATACAGTGGCACAGCCTGTAATCCCAGCAATTTGGGAGGCTGAGGCAGGAGGATTGCAAATTCCAGACCAACCTCAGCAACTTAGTGAGACCCTATCTCAAAATAAAGAATAAATAGGATTGAGGGGCTGGGACTGTAGCTCAGCGGTAGAGCGCTTGCCTTGCATGCGTGAGGCCCTGGGTTCGATCCTCAGCACCACGTACAAAGCAATAAAATAAAGACATTGTGTCCATCTACAACTAAAAAAATATTTAAAAAAAAAAAAAAAAAAAAAAAAAAAAAAAAAAAAAAAAAATTTAAAAAAAAAAAAAAAAAAAAAAAGAATAAATAGGATAGAGAATGTGACTCAGTGGTCAAGTGCCTCTGGGTTCAATCCCTGGTCCCTGCCCCCATCCTACCCTGCCAAAATTTAGTATGTTATACATATGATAATCTGTATAAAAACCTACTAAGAAAATAATTTAAAAGATACCCATCATCTCACCAGTTCAGCAATATGCTCTTCAGCATGCCTTTGTAGGTATTCTTATGTCACAAGTATGAATACTCATTCAAAGAATACTGTTTACTATATCATATTCTCTCAGGCTTTCATTCTCTTGAGTACAATGTCTACATGCCAAACTCAACTTGGAATTTTAATAGGGTTTATATAAGATACTGAAAATGTTTGTTTCTTCCTAATGTTCTAAAAGTTACTGCCTTTAACAGAAAAATATAAAGTTAAGCCTGTGGGTACTACAAAAGATGTAGAGATTGAAATCATCAAAGAAAAGCTCACTGCCTAAGAGTATTAGAAGTATATTTAAATGAACTTCTTAAATCAACCATTCTGACTTATTACTAAAGCTCTTAAATCTAGCACATTGCTGTCATTTCACATAGTTCTTTCCTGACTTCACGAATCAGATGTATGATTTATGATCACAATATTATCCTGTAGCAGAAATACTTACTGTAACTACTAAATATCAATCCTATCATAAATTGATCTCAACTGTTCTGCTTTTTGAGTTTGGTATGCTAGTTTTCCAGTCTTTCTTTCTACTCTTATTTCTAGCAAGTATATTCCCTACTAAAGACTTCTAATAAATGCATTTAAAAAATAAAATTGTGGTCCCGTTTTTGTTGAAAGAAAAAAAATATGTGGCTAAACAAGGGAAGCACAGCAAGATATGCATAGGGTATTAACAGATTATGAGTAGCAGGGATAGGGTTAAATTTTAATCATTTTTTTTATTAATCTGTATTTTCTACAACGAACAAGAATTACTTATATGTTTGGTTCTGCTAATCCTAGTGGAAATTATTATGTAGCTTAGAAAAAAAGATGTAATATAAGAACTTAAACAACTTATTACAAAGGCTAGGTTTTGTAATTAGCATCCTGTGAGATCAGACTGGCAGGCATGAAAGAAAGTCATGACTTTAAATTCCTTCATTCATACATTTATTTTGGTGTCGGTGGGGCTAACACAGGGCTTTGGGCATGTTTAGCACATACTCTATCATTGAGCCAAACCCCCACCCCTACTTTACCTTTATGACTCCGCCTAGTTTAGCATCAGCTACAGCCAGAGGTTCATGAGCTTCTTTTACTATTTTCTTCAGAACTTTCTTCAGCTGCTTATTGATTTTACCCTCCATCAGAGCTGTGAATGCTTTTGAGGAAAAAGACAAACACAAGAGTTACCTCAGATTTTTAATTCCAAGAAATTATTTAAAGAAAAACAAAGACTTCCTTTTGAAAGACTCAAATTTAATGTTAGTTCTGAATCAATATAAATATTTTATAGGTTACATATTTTATAGGAAGGGTTCCTATATTTACGTCATGCAAATGTTCTCACAAACTGTAGAAGAGAATCGTAATATCTAAGATTCACTCTCCTGTCATTTCAGATAGACTGGCTTGATGTCCTGGACTGCAAAATATCCTAAAATCATATCAAAATAGGTATTTAAAAAAAAATGGAAGGCTCTGCAATAGTGTAAGCATGTTTGCTAAACCTCAGACCAGATGTATAATCAGGCCTGTTCCTATAAATCCCCTGTTCTTATAAACCCTTTCTTAGATATATACTTCCATCTTCCAGACCCATATGGACTTAACATCTTGCCTGAGATTTGTCTGAGGTTGAAAGTGTACCTGTCAGGAAGAAAAGTCTGTGAGTTTCTAATGTCAAGCAGTTTGCTTTATTGGCCAGGTACCTGCTCTTCCCTCCTGATCCCATCTCATCCATTTGAATTACAAGTCCATTCCATCAGTTATCTGGGAAGATTAAAGGTGAGGACAAAAAGCATCTGGCTCTCACACAGCTTTTGCAGGGCCAGCTATACTTCTACTTTTGCTGGTTTCTAAACTTATAATTTGTATACTGATTCCTTAAAATCTATACTTCTAACTGGAGTCTTATTTGCATGCCAGTAATTCTAGTGATTCAGGAGGCTGAGGTCCTAAACAATTTAGTAAGACCCTGTCTTCAAAATAAAAAAGTAAAGCTGGATACAGTGGCACACGCCTGTAATCCCAGAACTTTGGGAGGCTGAGACAGGAGAATCACGAGATCAAAGCCAGCTTCAGCAATGGCAAAGTGCTAAGCAACTCAGTGAGACCCTGTCTCTACATAAAACACAAAATAGGGCTGGGGATGTGGCTCAGTGGTCAAGTGCCCCTGAGTTCAATCCCCGGTACCAAAAATAAAAAAATAAAAAGGGTTAGGGATATAGTTCAGTGGTAGAGGGCTGCTGGGTTCAATCCCCAGTAGGAAAAAAAAGAGAGAGAGAGAGAAAGGTCTTCCTTATATAAGGTTTTAAATCCTTGGGTTGGGGATGTAGCTAGCTGGCAGAGCACTAGCTTAGCATGCATAAGGCTCTGTTTGATCTTCAGCATCACATACCTACCTTCCTACTATACATCAATAGAAAAACCTCTTAATTAAAAAGTTTAAATTCCTGCTTCTAATCTTCGGTATCATATTTTATTTATAACATAGTTTTCATCCTCATTTCTAAAGTTAAAAATTTCTACTCTAATAATTACACTTATCTTCCCTTTCTTGAAGTTTACTATTATATTTAATATAAAAAAATATGACCAAGAGTAAAAATAAGCTTCTCCATGCAAATGGTATATGTGAACTTCTGGGACCAATACAGAATTAAAAAAAAAAAAAATTTTAAGCCGGGCGCAATGGCGCAAGCCTGTAATCCCAGCACTTAGGGAGGCTGAGACAGGAGAATCGCAAGTTCAAAGCCAGCCTCAGCAATGATGAGGCGCTAAGCAACTCAGTGAGACCCTGTCTCTACATAAAACACAAAATAGGGCTGGAGATGTGGCTCAGTGGTTGAGTGCCCCTGAGTTCAATCTCCAGTACCAAAAAAAAAAAAATTTTAGTTGTCAATGGGCCTTTATTGCATTCATTTTTACATGCGGTGCTGAGAATCGAATCCAGTGCCTCACACATGCTAGGCAAGGGCTCTACCACTGAGCCACAACCCCAGCCCCCCAATATAGAACCTTGGTTTCACATTCCACTGGATGCTCATTTTGAAAGCTATGGGATTTAAACTGTGACATTTACATATAGCAAGTTTGGTACTGTCATGTCAAAACTGGGATGAGGCAATCCCCAGTACTGCAAAACAAAACTCCAAACAAATACAACAAAAAAAAATTTGCATTTACATGTAGTGGAAAGTTAATTCTTAGAAAAAATTCTATTTTTTTAATAAGGGGATGTTTCCCTTTCAACAAAAAAAGGTACAGGTTTCTATGACTGAATTCCTTAGAGAACTTACTCCGATTCATTTACCCCAAAACATTGATTATAAGCTCTCTATAGCCAGATGCTGTCCTAAAATCGAAGAATTTGTCAGTTTACAGCAGTGTCTGCATTGTGGAGGTGAGACCAGAGAACTTCACTGTTTAAATCTTTGGTGGTTCTGAGAATTGAACCCAGAACCCAACACATGCAAAGTACACACTATACTATTGGGATACCTTCCCAGCCAGAGATTTGATGTCAAATAACATTGTGATAACAATGTGATGAGTACAAATTTGAGAATCACTATGTGATAAATCTATAAGCTATTAATAGTAAAATCTTGTTTTGCATTTGGGCAAAGATTGGGCTCATCCATTTAATATGTTTAACAAGAGCTGGTCAAAAATATCCCCCAAATATTAGAGATGATATGAAAAAAGAATTCATAAGACTCTAGGGATCAAGGATGCAGCATTTCACAATTTGAGGAGGAATTGGTCATATGATCTATGCGAACAATGCCCCCTACTGTTGGAGTATAGCTAACACAACAACACTTCGAATTTTACCAAAAATTGTACCCATGCTTAAAGCTAAGATGAACAGATCTTTTAAAGAATTCTCCAGGGCAACAATACCATTGTTGTGCTACATTGCCGTAGAAGGCTCTAATTACTGATGTGTTGAAGGAGCCCTAGAACTATTTATTTTAAAAATAAATAGCCAGGCAGTGGTGTAGGAATGTAATCCCAGTAACTAACAAGGCCTAGGCAGGAGGATCCCAAGTTCAAGGCCAGTTACAGCAACTCAGAGAGACCCTGTCTCAAAATAAAAAATAAAAGGGTTGGGGAAGGCGGGTGCAGTGGCACACACCTGTAATCCTAGTGGCTCAGGAGGCTAAGACAGAAGGATCACAAATTTAAAGCCAGCCTCAGCAATGTCGAGGTGCTAAGACACTCAATGAGACTCTGTCTTTAAATAAAATAAAATACAAGATAGGGCTGGGGATGTGGCTCAGTGCTTCTAAATTTAATCTCTGGTACCAAAAAGCGGAGGAGGAATTGTTTAGGGATGGGGTCTGGTAGTAAAGCACCTCTGGGTTCAATCCCCAATACCAAAAAATAAAAAGTAAAGAAACTGGTCTAATTATTGGATCCTCAGTTGGCCTATCCCTCTATAAGGATAGGTGACCGAATAATATTCAAGCATATTTATTTCCAATTTTCACTAAGAATCATATTTTTCCCATGGTTGATGAATGAATTATTTTTATCTGTCAAATTCTTACCTAATTTTAACATTCTTCCTTACAGACATTCATTTTCTAATTGTATCACCCAAGTAGTTGGCTGATTTGCAATACAGAATTTCAGCAACTTAATCTGTCCTTCCTTTTTTTTTTTTTTTGCTAACTTAATATAACAAAACTCTTGTGCCTGTCTGTAGTTGACTTAAAAAAAAAACTTTATTATGGGGCTGGGGCTGTAGCTCAGTGGTAGAGCACTTGCCTAGCATGCGTGAGGCACTGGGTTCGATCTTCAGCACCACATATAAATAATAAATAAAATAAAAATCCATCAACAACTAAAAAATATTTAAAAAAAACACAAACTTTATTAGTCTTCCTATAATTTTTAATTATATTGATATGCTTACCTAAACTAAAAATAAAAATGTATACCCCTGGAGAGCCTTATTACTATTATTTTTTAAAATTGTGAATCCCAGCTATTCTGAACTTTACCCTTGGATCAAAACTATCAGAGAGCTGTGTACTTGACCACATTACCTTGGTCCCTTGCAGAACAGCTTTTACTGAATTGTGCTTCAGCATTATGCTGTTGGTTTCCACAGGGAGATCAATTTAACCACTTCTCACCTCTCATCACATGGGGGAAACCAGCCCTATGGTGAAAAAAGCTAACTCAATGTTGTCTCAGTGGTAGTGACGAATTTGAGTTAGATCACTTAAATTCAGTTCCATTAAGAATGCATCATCGACAACATTGAATAAGGTTAACTCAGGTAACTGAAGCAAACAGCCTTTTAATAAGGAAAATAAACTACCAATACCAAAAAAACAAAAACAAAACCCCAAAGCTTCTAGTTTCTTACTTTACCTGCTAATGCTTCTGCTGTATCCTGAAATTTCTCAAAATGCTTTAGCTTTACTCTAGAATTTAAAAGAAAAGAAATGTTACGGAAGCACATTATTCTACAAAAGCAATGAAAAAAGTGTTGGTGTTTCTAAAGCATGCACCAATGAAAGAAATTTGCCTCTTGCTGGGAATCACGGTACAAAATTAGAATATTCTTCACAAATGGCCAGTTTTAAACGTTGGGCTAGCAGTTTCTGGACTGGTACAAAGTTATACACTTTGAAGGAAACTCAGGCCAAGAAGAAATATGTTTAAGCTTCAACATAATCCCTGCTGCTTAAAGTTGGACACAGGTGACTTTTACTACACAGCACAGAATTGACCCAAGGAAAAAACATTTGAATCCCTCTAAAGGAAGTATCTTAAGACATTCATTTGTCTAACTAGTAAAAATGCTCTTTAAAAAGTCAGCTGGAGACAGGTGCAGTGGCGCACGCTTGTAATCCCAGCACTTTGGCAGGCTGAGGCAGGAGAATCACAAGTTGAAATCCAGCCTCAGCAACGGCGAAGCGCTAAACAACTCAGTGAGACTCTGTCTCTAAATAAAACATAAAATAGGGCTGGGGATGTGGCTCAGTGGTTGAGTGTCCATGACTTCAATCCTTGGTACCTCCCTCTTAAAAAGAGAAAAGTTTATTGTCGTCCTGCGACACCCCAGAGGCTGGGGATGCTGAGGCACTAAGCAACCCAGTAAGACTCTACCTCTAGGGCTGGGGTTGTGGCTCAGTGGTAGAACTCTTGCCTAGCATGTGTGAGGCCCTGGGTTCCATCCTCAGCACCACATAAAGAGATAAATAAAAGGGGGGCTGGGGTTGTAGCTCAGTGGTAGAGCACTTGCCTGGCATGTGTGAGGCACTGGGTTCGATTCTCAGTACCACATATAAATAAACAAAATAAAGGTCCATGACAACTTTAAAAAAAAAAAAAGAAGCTGGGCGCGGTGGCTCAGGCCTGTAATCCCAGCACTTAGGGAGGCTGAGACGGAGAATCACGAGTTCAAAGCTAGCCTCAGCAACGGCGAGGTGCTAGGCAACTCAGTGAGACCCTGTCTCTACATAAAAATAGGGCTGGGGATGTGGCTCAGTGGTCGAGTACCCCTGAGTTCAATCCCCAGCACCAAAAATAAATAAATAAATAAATAAATAAAAGGTATTGTGTCCATTTACAAAAAGGAAAGTAAATAAATAAATACAAACCCTGTCTCTAAATAAAATGCAAAAGAATAGGGCTGGGGGATGTGGCTCACTGATGCAACACGCCCAGCCTGAATACCCCTTAGTTCAATCCCAAAAACATTTATTGTCACGTCTGTTTCCTTTTATCTCTTTTCTCCCTTTTATTCCCTACATGTTTATACGCAGGGCTACATTTTACATAGAAAGAAATGTACACGGTCGATTCATAGTTGTCTCAGTGGTAGTGACGAACATTTTAGATCACTAAAATTCAGTTTCAACAGGAATACATCATTGACAACCATGAATTACATTAACCCAGCAAAGCACAATCCTTGAAAAGAAAAATCATTCTTCTATTTGCCTGATACAACTGTTTTGTTCAAGAAATTACAACTATTAAGCCAGGTGCGGTGGCTCATACTTGTAATCCCAGCACTTTGGGAGGCTGAGACAGGAGAATCAGGAGTGAGACCCTGTCTCTACATAAAACACAAAACAGGGCTGGGGGTGTGGCTCAGTGGTCGAATATCCTGAGTTCAATCCCCAGTACCGGGGGAAAAAAAAAATTACAGCTATTTATTAATTGTACGTATTACAGTGTTAACAAATAAGATTTTCTTACCTGACAAGGGAACACGCTGGTAATCCCTTAAAAATATAAAAAACCTGGGTGCAGTGGCACATGCCTACAATCCCAGCAGCTCAGGAGGCCGCAACAATAGGATCTTAAAAGTTCAAAGCCAGCCTCAGCAAAAGCGAGGCACTAAGCAACTCAGTGAGACTCTGTCTCTAAATAAAATACAAAATAGGCCTGGGGATGTGGCTCAGTGGTTGAGTACCCCTGAGTTCAACCCTGGTGTCAAAACAACAACAACAAAACACAAAGCAAGTTTCTCCTTGGGGCTGGAGGTGTAGCAGAGTGGTAGAATGCATTCTTAGCACAAATAAGGCGCTGTGTTCAATCTCTAGCACATACCCTCATCCACAAAGAAGTTTCCGGCCAGGTATGGTGGCGCACACCTGTAATCCCTGCACTTTGGGAGGCTGAGACAGGAGGATTGCGAGTTCAAAGCCAGCCTCAGCAATGGGCGAGGCGCTAAGCAACCTTTTAATTTTATTTCTTGTGGGCTATTTCACAAGTTGATTCAGAGATAGTGGAATAACTATATTGACTCTACCTTGAGGAAATGCCAGCTGTCTCTCTTACCACTCATTTCTTCAGTTGAGCTAAAGTTATACTCTACTTTCTTGCCAAGAAATCTTGAGGAGTCCAGTATACCTTTCTAGGATTTACTAGTTAGTTATTTTATTATACCAGAGGAAGCTAGGAAGTAAAGTCATAAAGAATAAGTTATAAAAAAAAAGAAAAAAAACTGAATGTCAGCGCAGAGAAACCAAGCAAATCAGTATTCCATGCTTTGTACAATTACTTTTAATAGACTCACAATCAACTGTTTTCATATACCTATAAAATATTCATTTTGGGGTGCTGTCCACTCTAGTTTGCAAATAATATAAATAAGCTGAGATGGCCTGTGTTCTAAATAAAACACCCATAATAATTAGGCTCATATTACTATTATTCATAAAGCAGATTTCAAAACCAAAAACTGAATATAGCACTATACAAACGGGGTGTGGGGAGCACAACCCTAAATGTTAACTGTTAAATTCTTAGTTTCAAGATCACTTACATTTTATTTGCTTTCTCTGGAGTTTCAAATTCTTTCCACAAACTATCAACCTCTTGAAGTTTCTTCTCATTTAGAACCTGTAATAAAATATTTAAATAGTTTTCTTCAAATGGACCAACTTAGGCATTTGCTACATTCTTTAAGTATTATACATATAAAATGAGGGTGGTGAAGGCTATTTTTCTAAGTGAAATAATGCATTAAGTTTCTTACCCAGTACAAACTTTTGATCAAATTCATGCCATTCATGCATTACTTTTAGGAATCACACTATGCTCTTATCTTGGCACTGTATGAATATACCATCATTTTTTGCTTTAAGGATGTCTATCTTTTCCTTTTTTAAAAAAATGTTTTTAGTTGTAGATGGATGGAATACCTTTATTTTGTTTATTCAGTTTTATGTGGTGCTGGGGATCGAACGCAGTGCCTCACACGTGCTAGGTAAGCAGTCTGCCACTGAGCTATAGCCCCAGCCCCTAACTTTTCCTTTTAATGCTTCAGAAAACATTATCTTTGAACTGGATACAGTGGTACATGCCTGTAATTCCAGCAACTCAGAAAGCTGAGGCGGGATTGCTGGTTCAAAGCCAGTCTAATCAACTTGGCAAGACCCTGTCTCAAAACAAGAAAATAAAAAGGGGCTGAGGATGTGACTCAGTGGTAAAGCACCCCTGGGTTCAATTCCCCAGTACCAAAACAAAAAGATCTTTGTACCTACACGATATATTCAATAGGACAAGTTACCAGAAGTAGAGTTAATTGATCATGTAAAAACAGGCTTATGCTGACAGATGTGGCCACGTTGCTTTTAGGAGATTTTACCAGTTTCACTTAAATCAAGTAAGTAAAAGCCCAGCACTATGTCCTATGCCTGCCAATCCCCCAGCTACTCCAGATGCTGAGGCAGGAGGATTGTGAGTCCAAGGCCAGTTTCAGCAACTTAGTGAGAAATAGCACTCGCGAGTTAAATGCTTTGTAATACAAAAAGAAAAAAAAAATATTGCAAAGTGTGTAAAACTTAGTTTTCAGATGAGTGTGGGAAGATAATTTTAGATAATTTTAAAGATCTGTTGTTCAAATTAAATCTGACACAGCTTAACTAGATATATTTACAGAATTTGGAAAGTTGATTGAAATAAATCCAACAGAAAATATTAAAGGAACCACAAAGTATGGAGCTGTAAACATTACAAAGCATACTATTGGTATGAAAAAACTATAAGCTATACTAGTTCTATTTTGTAAAACATGAAGCTTTAGAATCCAAAAACATTCAATGAAATTTCATGACTGCACTAAAATATTTGCTGAAGTTTTTTTTTAAAAGAGGTTTACAGAATATTCTCAACTTTTTGAAATTATTCAGACTGTATGTAGGAACCATACCCAAAGGTCACCAATTGTCAAGAGGATGTGTATCAAATAAGGGATATGACTCATGAATAAGACACACATTTTTTTCCTAGCTGAAAAGAAGTGTATATGAAGATAACATTTGGGTAACAAAATTGGCATATTTAGAAGATATTATCACCACTCTTAAATTGAAATTAAAATAACAAAGGAAATGTAATAAAATCATGGTGATTCACGACTCACTAAAAGGTTTGCTAAGACTTTCTTAAGGCAAAGAATATCTTGGCAATAACATATGAAAGATAATATTACTAATAACGCTATGAACAAAAAAATTACATTTGCCTCAAATTTATAACCATTCATTTTATTTTATTTTAAATATTTTTTTAGTTGTAGATGGACACAATATCTTTATTATATTTATTTATTTTTATGTGATGCTGAGGATCGAACCCAGTGATTCACACATGCGAGGCAAGCGCTCTACCACTGAGCTATAGCCCCAGCCCCCATAACCATTCATTTTAGATAGGGAAAGTTCAAACACCTGTATACAAAATCCACTTTAAGTTTTACTTTGGATTAAGACAGCGATAATCTCTATTTCTAAGTAGAATCAGCATAAGCTAATTATCACCGTTAAAATCTTTAGTACTGCTATTTTTAAAAGCATGTCTATTATCTTATAGACACATATTGATATTTACAGATAAAATGAAATGTCCGGATTTGCTTCAAAACAATTTAATGGAGGTGAGTGAAAACGAGTCTGTTAAGTCTGTGTGACAGGATACAGGGAGGTTTATTACTAACCTTGCCCCTAATATTTGAAAATTCTCACAGTAAAAAGCAACAAAACAAAACAAAACATTCCATAGTGTGCCAGAAATAACCAGACAGGAAATAATCTATTACTAGGAAAGAACACCAGTATACCAAAAACTATCTTAATTTTCATTTTAGATTATTTGGGATTTTCTATTTTACTTAATAGTTGATGCTAATTTTTTAAGTTTTACTTCATCACAGACAACATGGACAAGTAATGTTTTATGAAACTTGTTTGCACACAGGATAAATCAATTGAATAGTGCAACATGTAAATTATCCAAAAAGGTACCAATTGATACATGCAACATGAACAACTTCAAAAGCATATGCCAAGTTTTGCAGGTAAATGGATGGAGTTGGAGAATATCATGCTAAGTGAAGTAAGCCAATCTCAGAAAACCAAATGCCGAATGTACTCGTTGATAAGTGGATGCTGATCCATAATGTGGGGAAGGACATGGGAACAATGGTGGAACTCTGTTCACAGGAGTGTAAGGGGGAAGGGGGTATGGGGACAGTAAAGGTGGTGGAATATGATGGTCATCATAGCCCTAACTTTATGTATGACTGCATATATGTTGTGATTCTATACATCTTACAACTAGAGAATTGATACGTTATCCTCTATCTATGTACAATGAATCAAATTGCACTGTTATCATGTAAGCCTAAATAGAACAAATAAATAAAATATAAAAAAGAAAAGAAACCTAAGAGATAATAATAAATTGCCATTTTAAACTCTACATTTAAGGGTAATTTGTAAAAAAAAAAAAAAAAAGCATTATGCCAAGTGAAAAAAGTCAAACACAAGGATTAAAATACTACTGCATTTACAGGAAATCACAAAAATTACACAGAAAGCTGATTAGTGGCTGCCTATAGCTGGAATCGACTTGAAAATAGGCAGAAGAAGCCCCGCGCAGCAGCGCAAGCCTGTAATTCCAGCATTTAGGGAGGCCGAGACAGGAGAATCGTGAGTTCAAAGCCAGCCTCAGCAATGGCGAGGCGCTAAGCAATTCAGTGAGACCCTGTCTCTACATAAAACACAAAATAGGGCTGGGGATGTGGCTCAGTGGTCAAGTACCCCTGAGTTCAATCTCCAGTACCAAAAAAGAAAAAAGAAAATAGGCAGAAGATAGATTCCATCTCACACCAGTCAGAATGGCAATTATCAAGAATACAAGTAACAATAAATGTTGGCGACAATGTGGGAAAAATGGCACTCATACATTGCTAGTGGGACTGCAAATTGGTACAACCACTCTGGAAAGCAGTGTAGAAATTCCTCAGAAAAATTGAAATGGAACCACCAGTTGACCCAGTTATCCAACTCTTCCATACATATATCCAAAGGTCTTAAAAACAGCATACTGTAGTGACACAGCCACATTAATGTTTATAGCAGCTCAATTCACAATATCTAAGCTATGGAACCAACCCAGGCGCCCTTCAACGATGAATGAATAAAAATGTGGTTTACACACACACAATGGAATATTGCTTAGCCATAAAAAAAGAATGACTATGACTTTTGTTAGTAAATGGATGGAATGGAGACTATCATGCTAAGTGAAATAAGCCAATCCCCAAAAAAACAAAGGATGAATGCTCTCTCTGATATGCAGATGCTAACACAGAAGGGGCTGGGGAGAATATAAGTTAAGTGAATTAGACAAAGGAGAATGAAGGGAAGGGAGGGGGGAAAAGAATAGGAAAGATAGAATGAATCGAACATAAATTTCCTAAGTTCATATATGGATAAACCACCAGCGAAACCCTACATCATCATGTACAACTACAAGAATGGGATCCTAATTGGAATGGGCTGTACTCCATGTATGTACAATATACAAAATACACTATTGTCATGTATATCTAAAAAAACCTTTTAAAAAGAAAATAGAAGAGGCTCCTGGGATGAAGCATCCTGGAATGTAGGGGTGATGGCATAACTGCATTTTTCCCTCCTAAAACATTATCAGGGGAGTTATATAGCATGCAAAGTATATTCAATACAGCTGGAAAAATATATTAATCAGTAATTCGGTTATATACAAACATTTGGTATTTGTACCAGAAATCTTGCTTTCCCAGTTCTAAGAAAATGAAGAAACAATGCTATGCTATAGAGCTCCACTGTACAATATGACCATTAAAATTAAAGTTAATTATTATCTTAAAAAATCTGCATGAGCTGGGCGCGGTGGCATACACCTGTAATCCCAGCACTTTGGGAGGCTGAGACAGGAGAATCGCAAGTTCAAAGCCAGCCTCAGCAACAGTGAGGTGCTAAGCAACTCAGTGAGACCCTGTCTCTACATAAAACACAAAATAGGGCTGGGGATGTGGCTCAGTGGTCGAGTACTCCCGAGTTCAATCCCCGGTGCCAAAAAAAGAAAAAAACCCTCAAGTCTCATATTGGTATCACCAGCCCAAATTTCTCCTTTAATGCTCAAACCTGAAATTCTGAAGTGTCCTACCTACACAATTACCTTTTCAAGTCTAAAAGACAACGCAAGTTTCACATAGCTCAGATCCACAAATCTCCAGCACTCGTGCCCCCAAGAACCTTCATACTTAACCATCTTAAACCAACACCCACACTAATCCATCAGCCAACTGTCAGTTCTACCTTTAAGATTCCTCCATGTTCCTCTCCATAAAAACTTTCAACTCAAGCAATCTCAACTTGTTTAAATCAATGCAAAAGTATCTTTGCCTCCCTCCTTGTAATCTAGACTTTACACAGAATAACCTTTTTAAAAAGACAAATTACATCCGATTACTCCATTGAAAAGCATTCCATCATTACTCAAAGAATCCGAAATAAAATCCTATCTTGTTAACATAAATACAGAACTCTTAACACAGCTGCTGTCCACTTCTTCAACCAAGCCAAATTCTCTAAGGCAGAAGGGGTCGCCCAAACGGCGGGGCCACGTGTTCACTGCAACACCCCATCCTTAGACCTTTCACTTCCTTTCTAAGCCCGGGGACCTAAAAGGCACCCACATGATCCTCGGTACTTTCGGTCTCTCAAGTCTTATACCTCTTCTCGCCTGTTCAACACAGGCCTTAGCCTCCGACGACTCAGTCTCCTACCTACCTTAAAGATGGCGTAGCCAACGGACGTTTCGAATAGCACCAACATAGTGAGGCCGGGTCAGGGCGCCCCGCGGCCCGCCACGAGCTCTCGTACCAGTGCAAAAAATACCCCGCCAACTTTTGCAGCCCCAAAAGGCCCGCTAAGCCGAAACTTAGAGCCTTTCCTTAAAAGACCAGACCACGTTGCCTAAACGTTCCACGTTAGCCTGCATAGGGGAACGCAGGTCCGCACTTCTACTCCAAGGGATTCTGGGATATCTACGTCACTTCCGACAGAAGACTGCTGCAGAGAATGCAGTCACTTCCGGAATGTTCCCGCCATAGGAGGTGGAGTAGTGGGCCACGAGAATATCGCGAGATGTTTCAGGGCTTGAAACGAGCTTTGGCGCAACCAGGCTGCGATATTAAAGGGGAAAGAGTTTGCGTTTTATTATTTTTACATTCTTCCCCCACCGTAACGGATATATTTTACCTTGAAAGAAGTGCAGAGTCAGCCGGGTGTGGTGGCTCACGCTTGTAATCCTAGCACTTTGGGAGGCTGAGACAGGAGAATCGCGAGTTCAAAGCCAACCTCAGCAAAGGTGCTAAGCAACTCAGTGAGACCCTGTCTCTACATAAAACACAAAATAGGGCTGGGGATGTGGCTCAGTGGTCGAGTGCCCCTGAGTTCAATCCCCAGTGCCAAAAAAAAAAGAAGTGCAGAGTCGTCTCGGTGCACATCTGTTTCAGACATCTGGAATTCGAAATGCTAGATAGTGCCCTTAGATTTCCTCCCTCTCAAGCCTTGCCTTGAAGGGAACGCCTCGAATAACACCATGACAGTATCTGCGAGTATACTTGGTCTCCTCTGTCTGCCCAAACTGATTTTTAGCACAGATTTCTTTCAAATATATGCAAACGTCTCTTGTGTTTTCTATATCTGTTAAAATGACTCCAGAGTGTTAATTTAGACTTTGTCTCCTTGTCTCAATGTAATTTTCTTTTCTGGGATCTTTAACTCTTAAATGACCGGGTTTAAATACCCCATGTTTTCCACACCACAAGTCTGGCTTCCAATAGTTGTTAAAATTTCCTACCTCACTTACCAAGCCCTATGTTCAGATTACCTGTAAACATTAAATTGAAACCTGCTGAAGATTATGGAACACTAAATGATTTCATTTTTTCTCCAACTCCACAACCTGGGATCAAAAGAAAATCCTGATTTGAATAATAGAAAAGATGAAAGTGAGGGGAAATCAAAGGAGAGGGGCATCTAGAGAGCAGACTAGAACGTGATTGTTTATAGCCGTCGCTATAATCCAGTGTGGTCAGGGAGTCAAAAGAAATCCAAATAGCTCGACCAATGAGCACTGAGGTGAACGCACTATATCTCCTTATAGTATTACTTATCTTCACGATATTTTTCTGCCTTGTCTCCTTAATAAAAGTGCCATTTGCTCCAGAATGGAATCTATTATCTTAATTTTTTGTGTGTGTCCATATAAGCATTATGTTGTGTTAGTTATGAACTAGGATCTCATTAAATAATTCTAAATTTTGAATGAATGAATGCCTGCAGGAAGTAAGATTTTTTTCCTTGCATCTAAAGCTTTGCATCATATCTAAAATAAAATGAAACCACTTATTCAATGAAATCTCTTTACCGTGCATCTCCTAGATTTTGTCCTTGCATACTGCCATTTACATAATCACCTCGATGTGATGCTTCAGAGCTGACTCTGATTTTGGATTTGGATCTCAGCCAAATGCAGTAATTGTCTGGAAATTCCCTGTTGCAAGGGGAAAATGAGAGTCTTAATACTTTATTAAACATAGTACTAGGTCAAGGAGAGAGAGCACAGAGAAGTATAAGGAAGAAAATATGGACAAGTATAGATAACAAGGGCTTATAATTTTATTACTGGGATAAGGGTTTAGCTCTGATAGAGCTCTTGCTTGCATGTGTGAGTCGCAAGGTTCAATCCCCAGCGCTGCAAGGAAAAAAAAAAATAACATAGCTAACATGATGAAATGACAGTAAGAAAACACATGGTTCTTCTGTTTTCTTAGTACGCTTCAACTCCACCCCTGTTCCAACTAGAATATAAAAGTTTGTCACTAAATCCCTGGTAGTATGCTAGTATCTGGCATATTTAGGGATTCCTTAAATGTGACTAGTGAATGAATAAATGAGTGAGTAGAATGAACGAATTATAGATTTTAATTATTTCAAGGGACCAATATAAGCTTCAGGTACTTTTTGAGAGTTTCTGAGAGTAGCAAAAGGTATCATTATGCTCAGAGAACCCTTCATATGCCTAGTAACAGATAGAGAATGTTCTGGTTGGTGAACATCTTTTGTATATTCAACAGATATTTAACTGTCTATTCTGTGCCAGGCACTAAGGACCTAGCACTGGGGTATCGGGGTGGGGGCACACACACATTTAAAAAACCTCCATACTTCATGAGATTTATATTCTGGTGAAGTGGAATAGAAAACCAAAAAGTAAAATACCTAATATATTAGATGAAACTATATGCTACAAAAAAAAAATAAAGCAGAGTAGGAGAATAAGATATTCCAAGATGGTCAGGAAAGAATTTGATGACAAGGTGACATTAGAGTAAATGACGTTAGGGAAATAAGGAGCTTGTCATGAAACCAAAGAGTTTTCCAGGCAAAAAGAACATCATAGTCAAAGACACAGATGCAGGAGTGTGACTGGTATGTTCTCAGAACAGTAGGACCTGTATTGGAGTGACTTTAAGTCACTCTAACCATTTTAATAACTTAACATTTTATTCATGTAACAACTGATATATTTGTTTCATTATAAGATGTAATCCTAGGGCTGGGGTTGTTGCTCAGTGGTAGAGTGCTTGTCTCACATGTGTGAGGCACTGGGTTCGATCCTCAGCACCACATAAAAATAAATAAAATAAAGATATTGTGCTCATCTACAACTAAAAAAATTATTTTTAAAAAAGATGTAATCCTAGGCAACAAACCTAGGAAATAGGTATATTTATTATTACCCTCATTTTCCTCAGAAAAGTTGAGTAACACAACATCACACAACCTCCCTCATTGTTTCCTTTAGGAATACTCAGAAGATGGACATGGAGATCACTTCTATCAGATAATCATTGACCTACTCCCTGTAGCTCTGTATACCCTTGCTCTAGTGTCTGCTAGTATTCCAGTCCTCTAATTGGTCAACTGCTGCAGCTTTACTAAATACAGGTGCTGCCCACATCGTTGCACATCTCTATATCACCACCTTCAGGGCTCACATTTCTCTCCAGTTTCCAGGGCAGCAACTTTTGTTCTTCCTATCTTGTTCTTTCAGAGGTGTTGGCCACTTGTGATATATTTTTTCTTTTGGCTAAAGTCCTTTCCTTCTTTCCAGAGGCAATGGGTGCTTGGAAGGAACAGAGGCTATTAGGATACATGTTGGAAGATAAACAGAAACAGATTCAAACCCCTGGCCATTTGTTCTTTCTCTTCTTTTCTTTCTTTCTTTTTTAAATATTTTTTACTTGTTGATGGATTTTTATTTTATTCATTTATTATTTATATGTGGTGCTGAGGCTCGAACCCAGTGCCTCACGCATGCTAGGCAAGCGCTCTACCACTGAGCTACAGCCTCAGCCCCTCTTTCTTTCTTTCTTTTTTTTTTTTTTTTTGGTGCTGGAATTTAACCCAGCACTGAACCACATCCCAGCCCCTTTTTATATTTTATTTAGAAACAGGGTCTTGTTGAGTTGCTGAGGGCCTTGCTAAATTGCTGAGGCTGGTTTTGAACTCAAGATCCTCCTGTCCCAGCCTCCCAAAGTGCTGGGATTACAGATGTGCACTACCGTGCCCAGCTCTCTCATCAGTTTCTTCTGAGCTCAAACCATTTCCGCTGAACTAGTCAACTCTGGGTTAATGGGCAAAATTGAGTTTCTTGACTTTCTTGGTCACATCATGGTATAGCCCTGAACAGACTATGATCTGGCCTCTAGCTTTGGCCTCTGCACCAACTTCAAGATTCCTTGCCCTTAGGGAGTTTATAATATCTTTCAAATATAAGATTTATGCAGCCAGATGCGGTAGAGCAAGCCTATAATCCCAGCATTTAGGGAGACTGAGACAGGAGAATCATGAGTTCAAAGCCAGCCTCAGCAAGGGCAAGTCGCTAAGCAACTCAGTGAGACCCTGTCTCTATATAAAAACACAAAATTGGGCTGGGGATGTGGCTCAGTGGTCGAGTGCCCCTGAGTTCAATCTCCAGTACCAAAAAAAAAAAAAAAAAAAAAAAAGATTTATGCATATTAAACATTGTAAGATACTTTTAAAGGATAAATTGTTTATATGCCTACTACATATCTTATACTATATATATACTATGTATTTTTTCTAGTTAAAGACATGCTATCCCTGACCTCAAGAAAGCTAATGATTGGTGGAGAAAACAGATTAGCACAATACAATTGTAACACACCAGAAGGAAACCTTATTTCCTACCAGTTATGTCTTATGTATCTTTATATTTATGTATGGCTTATGTATCTTTATATTTTAGCTTATAGAATAAGCTTTGCCTCATTACTTATGGGTCTATGGGACCTTGGGTAAATGATTTAACTTCTCTGATACTTTACTTCTGTATAAAATAAGAGTAACATCTGCCTCACAATTATTTTTTTTAGTTATACATGGACACAGTGTCTTTATTTTTCTTTGTTTATTTTTATGTGGTGCTGAGGATTGAACCCAGTGCCTCACACGTGTGAGGCAAGCGTTTGCCACTGAGCCACAACCTCAGCCCTCACAATTATTATTGTGTCTTTTAAACAAGATAAAAATTTTTGATTGACATAATTTAAATATTTAAATAAATAGCCACCATTACCACATAATTAATTAAAGACAATAATTCAAATAAACCAAAGGCGAGAGATATCAAGGAAGAAACTAAAATGTAGACAAAATCCACCAAGAGCAAACATATATACCTCATCCTACTTCCAGGAAATGTACATGTACACACACACACTCCTTTGCACCTTAAGAAAACTGGAACAAAACCAGCATCTAGCTTTAGATCCCAAATTAAATGAAATTTTGAGCCTTCTTGCAAATTCCTGACTTTCAGACAAAAACAACTCTAACTTTTACAATGGAAATATCTGAAGATACAGGAAAACTTCAGAGGTAGAATAATCTTTTAACAAATTACTATTCTTCTATTAACAGGCTGTTAACTTGGAGACTCTGTGGATATTTTTATTTAAATACACAGTTGTGTCTGTTTGTTCTGCTTTGTGGTGAGCAAGTTCTTTCTTCCAAGGGCTGGCGATTGAACCAAAGGCCTACATGCATAAGAGGCAAGCACTCTACAACTGATATACCCTTAACCTCTAGCAAACTATATTAATACTGGCCTCCTAAACAACTTTATTTGCAAGTAAATTTCTTCTCTAAGTGATTTTTTTCTTTTAATCTTCTTTGGCAATTTTTTTTATTATTCCACTGAGACCCAAGATTATTATTTGCCAATCTTTTTTTGGGAAAGGGAGTGTACGAGGGAATTAAACTGAGGGCCCTCGGCCACTTAGCCACACCCCCAGCCCTATTTTGTATTTTATTTAAGAGACAGGGTCTCAATGAGTTCCTTAGTGCCTTGCTTTTGCTGAATCTGGCTTTGAACCCGCGATCCTCAGGCCTCAGCCTCCAAGCCACTGGGATTACAGGCATTTGCTACTGCGCCCAGCCCTTATTTGTCAATCTTGAGGAAGCTGCATTGTCAGAGAAAGGCACTGCGTGGGCTTTTTTCACCTATATATAAATTTTTCTGGCTCCTGAGCTAATGCTCTGTGACAATAGAGCTTTACTCTAACTCAGTGTGTGTGTGTGTGTGTGTGTGTGTGTGTGTGTGTGTGTGTGAGAGAGAGAGAGAGAGAGACAGAGACAGAGACACAGAGAGAGACAGAGATTCTTGTTTACTATGTTACCTAGGCTGGAGTTGAACTCATGGGCTCAAGTGATCCTCCTACTTCAGCCTTCCAAGTAGCTGAGACCACAGGTGTATTCCACTGTACCTGGCTTCTTTATGTGTTTCTGAATCTATGTTTCTGATTAATGACCAAGTCTGGACCTACTTCTTTTTTTTTGGTACTAGGGATTGAACTCGGGGGCACTCAACCACTGAGCCACATCCCCAGCCCTATTTTGTGTTTTATGTAGAGACAGGGTCTCATTGAGTTGCTTAGCACCTCATCCTTGCTGAGGCTGGCTTTGAACTCACGATTCTCCTGTCTCAGCCTCCCAAACTGCTGGGATTACAGGCATGTGCCGCTGTGCTCAGCTGACCTAGTTCTGATTTTGATTTGTGTATAATTGTTGATGGTAGCAACATGGAATTTGGCATTTATTTGTTTGTTTGTTTATGAAGACCCTTTGGCCTTTACCAGATGGCAGACAGGGAATCTAGCCATTGTTGAGTAGCAGAAGTCATGATGTCTGACCATCTTTTTATGTTTTTTGATGACCAGTGGTTTGTCTTTTTGTCCTGGCATCCTCTGTGTTATTTATCTATAGGTCATTTTGTTATTTAAAACATTTTATATGTCTATAAACAAACATCTTTTTGAGATCTGTAACTGCTATAACCAACTAGTGAATTTTGTGTTCTATGCTTTCTTTTGACCCTCAACTGAAGTTGGAAAACTGTGGCTGCTGATGTTCTGTTTGTATACAAAAGGAAAGAGCTGTCCCCCTCCCTGCAGAAGAAAGATAGCTTTCATAACATCTCATTTATATTTTTGCTTATGTGGTGACATACTCTCTGAAAATGATTGGGGCTTAATTGGTCATAAGAATCTATTATTTGTATGTAATCAAAAAGATCACCATAAGAGGAGAAAATGTATACAAGGAAGGAAAAGTGGAGCTGGGTGTGATGGTGCACACTTGTAATCCCAGCAGCTCTGGAGGTTGAGGCAAGAGGATAACGAGTTGAAAGCCAGCCTCGGCAATTTAGAAAGACCCTAAGCAACTTAGCAAGATCATGTCTCAAAAAATGGGCTGGGGATGTGGCTCAATGGTTAAGCGCCCCTGGGTTTTATCCCTGGTACCAAAACAACAACAACAACAGAACTATAAAAGGAAAATAAAGTTGTTTTCATAATGGTGTATAGTAAATAATTTGGTCTTGCCCAAAGAGAGGTCTAGCCTATTCCCTCAGCTTTCAGTAGATAATCTATACCATACCTGATATGAGTATTTAGGGTAGGAGCTGGCCACAACAAATATGCCAGAAAGACCAGTCATGTGGTTTAGGGTAGGGACTGCAGATCATGTTTTCAGCCAAAGTGGAGACAGAATTCAACTAGGTAGGTGATCAATCAATCACACCTATGTGATGAACTCCAATAAAAACTCTGAGCAATAGGGCTGGGGTTGTGGCTCAGTGGTAGAGTGCTTGCCTAGCACATGTGAGGCACTAGGTTCAATCCTCAGCACCAGATAAAAAATAAAACAAAGTTATTAAAAAAAAACTCTGAGCATTAAAGCTCAAATTAACTTCTCTGGTTGGCGGTACTCTGTGCATATTGTTATATATCAATGCTGGGAGATTACAAATCCTGACTATGAGATAGAGTCATGCTATAACAGTATAGACTGTTATAACTAATAGACTGGGAGAGTTATAAGCAACAGAAATTTAGTGCTTTCAGTTTTGGAGTTTAGAGAATCCAAGATCAAGGTGCCCCCAGACCCAGTGTCTGGTGAGGGTCCACTTCCAGGTTTACAGGGGCTGTCTTTTTTGGAAACTCACATGGCAGAAGTAGGAAGGAATTTATCTGGGATTTCCTTTATAAAGAAATAATCCGGGCTGGGGCTGTAGCTCAGTGGTAGAGTGTTTGCCTAGCATGCGTGAGGCACTGGGTTTGATACTTAGCACCACATATAAATAATAAACCAATAAAATAGAAGATCCATCAACAACTAAAAAAAATTAAAAAGAAAAAAAAAAGAAACAATCCTATTCATAAAGGCTCTGCTTTCTTGGTCTAATCACCTCCCAAAGGCCCTGCCTCTAAGTACTTCACATTGGGGATTACATTTAAACATGTGAATTTTGGTAGAATACAGTTAGTTGATAGCAGAATTTTTTTTATTTGTTTGAATTAGTTATACATGACAGTAGAATGCATTTTTACATAGCATACATAAATGGAGTATAACTTCTCATTCTTCTGGTTGTACATGATGTGGAATTACACCAATCGTATAGTGATATATGCACATAGGGTAATAATGTCCATGTAATTCTATTCTTCTTACCCCCATACCCCCTCCCCTCCTTTCACTCCCCTCAGTCTAATCCAAAGTACCTCTCTTCTTCCCTAGCCTCCCCCTTTATTGTGAATTGGATAGCAGAATTTTTCCAGATTTTGCCTTATTTACTTTTTTTTTTTTTTTTTTTTTTTTGGTACTGGGGATTGAACTCAGGGGCACTCGACCACTGAGCCACATCCCCAGCCCTATTTTTTTTGTGTTTTATGTAGAGACAGGGTCTCACTGAGTTGCTTAGCACCTCGCTTTTGCTGAGGTTGGCTTTGAACTCGCGATTCTCCTGTCTCAGCCTCCCAAAGTGCTAGGATTACAAGCGTGAGCCACCGCGCCCGGCTGCCTTATTTACTTTTTTAAAAATATATTTTTTATTTGTTGATGGATCTTTATTTATTTATATGTGGTGCTAAGAATCAAACCCAATGCCTCACACATGCTAGGCAAGCGCTCTGCCAATGAGTCACAATCCTGGCCTCCTACGTACTTTTTCTATTGACTGATTTTATCTGTATCCTTTTCCTGTAATAAATTATAACCAGGAGTATAACAGCTTTCAGTGATTCTGTCAGTTTTTACAGCAAATTTTTGAACTCCAGGCATATGAATTTAGAACAAAGGAGAGAACCTTAAAGGAATTTATTTGGTTTGTATAATAATTATTTGAATGAGCCTGAATGTAGGCTAGAAGGGGATCAAAATAGAGTAGGACTTTTTGCTTCTGATTTGTTAGGAGTTTCATTATCATTTGGGAAATCTAACAGTTCTGGAGGCATAACTTTTTCTTTTCTCCTTTTTTGAAGGAACATTTAGGAAAGTCCTACAGAAACACAAATAAACTAAATCATAATGTGAGGGAAAGCTCCATGTATGGATAAAGTGTTAACAAATCCTAAATGCATGCCCCTAGATGATACATACTTGGACAACAAGTATTACAAAACATGACACATAATGACATAGGAAGAGATCCATTTTATAAAATGCTTCAGTCAATAGACGAATAGATTAAGAAAATGTAGTATATATACACAGTGGAGTTTTAATCAATAGACGAATGGATTTTTAATCAATAGACGAATGGATTAAGAAAATGTAGTATATATACACAGTGGAGTTTTACTTAGTCATAAAGAAGAATGAAATTATGGTATGTTCCAGTAAATGGATGGAAATGGAGAACATCATGCTAAATGAAATAAGCCAGACTCAGAAAACCAAGTGTTGAAATTTTCTCTTATATGTGGAAGCTAGAGCAAAATAAGAGAAAGAAGGTGCGGGTATGAGTGGGGGACTGAATACCATAAAGATACAGAGAAGATCAGTGCAGTAGAAGGAGATGGAGAGGGAATGAGGAGGGATGGGGAAGGGGAGGAAATGTGGAATTAATTTAACAAAATCATGTTATATGAATATATAAATACACCACAGAAACTTCACCTTTATATATACATACACAGTACCAATCAAAAATAAATAAATGGGGGCTGGAGTTGTGGCTCAGAGGTAGACGCTTGCCTAGCATGTGTGAGGCACTGGGTTCGATCCTCAGCACCACATATAAATAATAAATGAATAAAATAAATATCCATCAACAACTAAAAAAATTTTTAGAAAAATAAATAAATGATGGGGCTGGGGTTGTGGCTCAGTGGTAGAGCACTTGCTTAGCATGTGTGAACCATTGGGTTAGATTCTCAGCACTGCATATAAATACATAAATAAATAAAGGTCCTACAACATCTAAGAAGAAAAAGCTAAAATAAATAAATAAATGAGAAAACAGGAGATCAGTAGACCAGAGGAAGGAGAAAAGGAGGAGAGGGGAGGGGAAGGAAAGTGGATAGGCACAGGAACTAAAATCAAATTCTAAATATGTATGATTTTATCAAAATGAACTCAACTGCTATGCATATATATAATGCTCTAACAACAACAACAAAAATTCTTCAGAAATCCCTAGCTTGCCCAGGATAAAATTTTTGTGTATTATGTGTGATTTACTGGGGATGGAACCCAGGGCCTTGCACATGCTAGACAAGTACTCTACCACTGAGCTATATCCCAGGCCCTTTTTAAAATTTTATTCTGAGATATCTGTAAATTGCTCAGGTTGGCCTTGAACTTGCCATCCTCCTTCCTCAGCCTCCCTAGTAGCTGGGATTATAGGTGTGTACCATTGTGCTCTTAGCTAGATAAGATTCTTTAAAAAAAAATTTTTTTTCTGTAGTTGTAGATGAACAGCATGCCTTTATTTGTTTCATTGTTATGTGGTGCTAAGGTTCAAACCCAGTGGCTTGCACATGCTAGGCAAGTGCTCTACCACTGAGCCACCACCACCCCAGCCCTTAGATAAGATTCTTGTGTGAGTGTGTTATATTGCCTAAGAAAATAAATTAGTATACTTTTGCATATCTCCAGAAAAATATTAATAAATCAGATTACAAATTTATGTTGTTTTGTAGAATTTTTGTTTTGATGGCTTATAGCATTAATTGCTACTTACATGATTTATGTACATACTTTGTCTCCTCTGATAAATCTTTTTAAAATAGTTTTGCTCTCAAATTCAAATTAAAAATTCAAAATAATAAAACTTTCCAAATTTTTAAAAGCATTTTTAGTTGCTGGACATAACAACTTTATTTATTTATTTTTTTATATGGTGCTGAGGATTGAACCCCATGAGGATACAACAAGGAGGCAATTAAGCCAGGGACAGAGCCCTCACAAAGAACCAAATCTGCTGGTACCTTGACATTGGAATTCCCAGCTCCCAGAACTGTTAAGAAATAAATGTTTATTGTCTAAGCCATCCAGCCCATGATGTTTTATTATAGCAGACTGAACAGACTAAGGCAGAGGGTTCCTGCATTTCTGTGCTCATGGACCTCTTCCTTTGTCACGTATTTTATTTGAACTCTCGGTTGCTTCCTCCTTTCACTTGCAAAGGATCTTTGTGATGATATTGGACCTACATAGATAATTCAGGATAGTCTCCTCACTTCAAGATCCTTTATTTGATTGCATCTGCAAAGTCACTTTTGCCATAAAAGGTAACATATTAATGGGTTCTGGGGGTTTGGGCATTGTAATCTTTGGAGCGGGGAATTTTTCAGCCTAAAATACATAGGCATGATAACTGTCAACAAATTGATTGTTCTCTATTTTATTTTTGAACCCGGGGCACTTTACCACCAAGTCTTACCCCCAGCCCATTTTTTAAAATGTTTTTGAGACAGGGTCACTCTAAGTTGCCCAGGCTGGCTTTTAACATGTGATCCTCCTACCTCAGTCTCCTGAGTTACTAGGATTGCAGATGTGTGCCACCATACCTGGCTGATTATTCTTTTAAAAAAGAAGAATAGTTTTATTTCTAGTTGCCTAGAAATAATGTGGTAATTTACAACGCTATCCATTTTTAAACGTTTTCTGAGGTATGTAGAGGTGAAATGATATCTGGAGTTTCTTTAAAATGATTCAGGAGATGCCAAGGAGAAGGAGGAGGAGGAGAGGAAAAAGAAAGTGGGCAAAGTCTTTATTTTTTAATCTGAATGGTGTGTATTTGGAGATTAGAGAAAGTGCCAAAGGACTTATAATTTGAGTCTTACTAGATAGAAAAGGGTGATCCATGTAAAGGGCCATGGTGGTGCACACCTATAATCTCAGCAGCTCAGGAGATTGAGGCAGGAAGTATGCAAGTTCAAAGCCAGCCTCAGCAACTTAACAAGGCCCTAAGCAATTTATCGAGACCCTGTCTCAAAATAAAAAATAAAGGTTTAGGGATGTGACTCAGTGTTTAAGTGAGGTTCAATCCTGGGTTCAATCCCTCATACCAAAAAAAAAAAAAAAAAGGTAGGGAGCAAGGTAGGAGGATGAGATGGTCTTCTGTTCCGAGAGAGCAACAATGTACAAATCATTTAATTTTTTTAAATTTAATGATGCTTTAACATCTTGGAACCCTGAGAACCCAGGGAGGGACTGCTCCTTTCCGGATTAGCCAATTTCTAGTGATGGTAAAGAATTTATCTGAGAGCATGCCTTTGAAATGCGAATCAGTTATTTCAGTCAGCTTTTTCTTTGCTGCAACCAAAAGGGGATGCTGACAAGAACAATTTTAGAGGAGGAAAAGTTTATTTTGGGTCTCACAGTTTCAAAGGTCTCATCCTATAGACAGCCAGCTCCATTCCTCAGGCCTGGAGGTGAGGCTGAACATCGTGGCTGAAGAGTGTGGTAGAGGAAAGCAGGTCAGGATATGATGATCAGAAAGCAGAGAGACTCCACTCACCAGGGATAAAATATATACCCCAAAGTCACATTCCCAGGGACCTACCTCGTCCAGTCACACCCTACATGCCTACAATCACCACCAAGTTAATCTCTATCAGGGAATTAATGCACTAATTAGGTTAAACTTCTTATAACCCAATAATTTCATCTCTAAATGTTTTTGCATTGTCTCATACATGAACTTTTTGGGAACACCTAATATTTAAACCGAAACACCAACTAATCCTGCAGTCTGGAACACTGTTATCCACTCTAATTCAGCCCATGTCTAGGTATCAGATAAATAGGGATGACTCTGGTAGCTCAGAGGTCTCTGAATTATTCAAATTGTTCAATCCTAAACATACTCAGCTTGCTAACCTGGTCTTGCCTGTACCCTTCCAGAGAAAACCACCATAAAATCTATTGCCCAAGCTTTCTTCTCACTCCATCTCTTAACCTGATATCAGTGACTCTGCATGATGTGCCATGCCTCCAACATCTAGGAAACTGTGAGTATAAAAATTTCTTCCTTCTTGACAGTCATTTTTTTGTTTGTATGTCTTCCTGCATCTGATTAAAACAAATCCTGGGTGCATTTTAAGACAAACATAACCTTCCTAAAATAAAATCATATGAAGACTTAGAAAAATTTTCTAAAATGTAGGCTTGATAAAGGTAGAGGCTTTCTCTGGTTTGTTAATGGCTTGAAGTAAATTTTAAAAATACAAAACCAGATCATAACTAACTGTACACCATTAACATAGCAGGTCATGGTAAACTGCAATGAATTTGATAGCAGTAGATGAAAGATGGTATGCCCCGAGATGCAGTGGTAGAACACTTGGCAAAGTTGTTGCTTGAGGTTACTTGAGCAGCAGAGCATGTGTCTAGTGAGTCAGCAATCCTGGGGGAAAGGAATAGAAAATAGAAACTTAATATTATTTTTTAACAGTGTTTGGCAAGATATTAAAAGGAATAGATGTGATCAGGGAAGAACTCATGGATTTATAAGCAGAAATAGAAGGAACTAGAATAAAAAATTGGAGGTTTGCAGGTGGGAAATGCTGACTGCTTCTAGACCCTATGTGGTGTTTAGATAAATGTTCCCCAAAGACCTATGTGTTAAAGGGTTGTTCCCTAGCCTGTGGTGCTACTGGGAATTGGGAAGTTGTAGAACCTTTAGGTTCTCTTTGTAGAGAAGTTAGGTCACTGGGGCTGTGTCCTAGAAGGGAATAGTGGGACAACAGTTTCCTAGAAGGGAATAGCAGTCTTCTCTCCTCCTATTACTCCCCAGCCATCACAAAGTGAGCAGCTTCCTTCACCACACATTCCCCACTGTGATGTATTACCTCACCACAGGCCCAAAAGCAATGGGGCCAAATGAATGTGGATAAAGTCTCCAAAACTGAGCCAAAATAAGAATTTCCTTTTTTTTTTTTTTGTATTAAGTATTGAATCCAAGGGTGCTTTACCACTGAGCTACATCCCCACTCCTTTTATATTTTTTTTGAGACAGGGTCTTGTTAAATCAGTAAGGGTCTCACTACATTTCTGAGGCTGGTTTCAAACTTGCAAACTTTGTGCTTCAGCTTCCCAAGTCCCTGAGATTACAGGTGTACACCACTGCACCTGGCAAAATTTCCTCTTTCTATGTTGAATATCTTTCCTCTACCTTGCCCCTTGACCATGATGTTCTGCTTCATCTCAGGCCCAGAGCAATGGAGTTGGTCTACAATGGACTGAACCTCTGAAATCATGAGCCCAAAATAAACTTTTCCTCCTCTATGTTATTCTTGTCAGGTATTTTAGCCATAGCCGTGAAAACTGCCTACAATGTTTCCAGGGTTCCTCAGTGTTGTAGGGTGTATCAGCATTTCCTTCCTTTGTTATGGCTAAATAATTGTATGGATAGACCACAGAATATTCTCATGCATCCATTGATGAATATTGGAATCATCTCTACCTTTTGCTATTTTTAGAGATATGTTTTCATTTCATTAGGTTATATACCTAGGAGTGGAATTGTTGGGTCATGTTTTAATTCTATGCTTAACTTTTTCAAGAACTGCCAAACTTGTTTCTATAACTGTTGCCTCATTTTACATTCCCACCAAATATATATGAGGATTACAATTTCTGTACTTCCCCACCATATTCGTTATTTTCCATATTTTATTATATCCATATTAGTGATATAAAATAAAATCCATATAGTATTTTATTGTGGTTTTCATTTGCCCTTTTATTTACTAAAACAAATCTTTCTCTTATAGAGAATTACATGAGTGACAATTTTCTGTGTTGATGTAGGTTAAGTAGATAATCATTGTTTATAATCAGGGTGCAGTGGAAATGCTTATGATTTCATTAAGACTGCATTAGTTAGAAAAGGCCAAATTATGTTCCAAATTTTCAGTGGATTAAAACAATAATGGTTTCATATTTCTTTTTCACACTATGTGTCTATTGTGTGTTGGCGTGGGAAGGAGGCTGTGCCCATCATAGCTACTCAGGCTCCTAGACTAACGGCACAGCCACCATCTCCAAAGATGTGGAACTCTGCACCAGAGGAAAACTATTTCAAAAGGTCTCACACTCTCAGTTACATGTTGGTGGCATGTTCTTCTATAAATGACTTTAGTTAAAACTCATTGGCTCTTACTACCCACATGACCTCAGTGAAGCACTGGCGATCCAGGAAATGTAATCCATTATGGGTCTTGAAGGTTAAGAGTTGTTTTAGTCAGCTTTTTTATTGCTGTGGGCAAAATATCTGACAAGAACAATTTTAGAGAAGGAAAAGTTTATTTGGCACTCAGGGCTTCAGAGGCCTCAGTCCACAGATGGCTAACTACATTGCTTTGGGCCCAAGATGAGGCAGAACATCATGGCAGAAGGGTGTGGAGGAGGAAGGCAACTCAGGACATGGCAATCAGGAAGCAAAGAGAGGTCAAAATATATACCCCAAAGTCATGCCCCCAATGACTCACCTCCTCTAGCCACACTCTACCTGTCTACTGTTACCACCCAGTTTACCACTATCAGAGGATTAATTAATTAATGCACTGACTAGTTTAAAGCTCTCACAATCCAAACTTTTCACCTCTGAACTGTTTTTTTTTGTCTCATACATGAGCTTTTGGGAGACACTACAAATCTATATCATAACAAGAGCGTAAATTATTTTGTAAGCAGCACTCATAAATGCCACAGTCTGCCCATCTCGTGATAGGATACTTTGCTTACTTTCTTTCCTGCAGGTGAAATATACTTATCATCCTCCTAGGGAGACAACCTAAAGTGCTATCCAGGTATAGCATCAAATTCGAAAATAAAGATTTCTGGGTAATGAATAATAGTCTGCATCAGGGAGCTATGAGGCAATCTTATTGATATGCTTGGATGTGGCTCTCTTCATCTATAGACATATGAGCTAAAAGAGGCAAGATATTTGCACCATACATTCAGTATGCAATGGTGGAACAGGGACAGAGCAAGCACAATGAAGTTCTTATTTGGAAATGAAAATGGGAGTAACACAGCAGTCACCATTCCAAAGGTTCTTTATCTTTATTGTGGGGAATGTGGTCTTGTTTAGGCCTTAATTGTTGCCCAGCAGAAGGATTCCTTTGTGTCTCATTCTCCAAGTATTCTTGCTGCTGCTATCTGGGCAATTTTCTTTTTTTGTTAGTCTTCTTGTTCTTCTCTAAAGAGAATGTTGTAGAACATATCTTTTTTTGGAGGTTTACTCAACTTTGGTAGCCTTCTTTCTGCTCAGAAAAAGGTAGGGACTGAGATTTTTCTTTTTTTTTTTCCTTCCTTATTTATTTATTTATTTATTTATTTTTACTCTATAATTGAAGACTTTTTCAATCCAGAATTATGGTTTCTTTGAAGTTGTTTAACTCTCAAGAACTGATGTTTCGCCGGGCGCGGTGGCTCACGCTTGTAATCCCAGCACTTAGGGAGGCTGAGACAGGAGAATCGCGAGTTCAAAGCCAGCCTCAGCAATGGCGAGGCACTAAGCAACTCAGTGAGACCCTGTCTCTACATAACACACAAAATAGGGCTGGGGATGTGGCTCAGTGGTCGAGTGCCCCTGAGTTCAATCCCCAGTACCAAAA
>PVHX01011923.1:0-61807 GCA_004024805.1 Geosciurus inauris
AGACATTTCATCATGGAAAAAGTAAAAAAAAAAAAAAAAGTGGAGAAGTCTGTTTCTCTTTTTTCCTCTGCAAGTTATCCTGACAAGGAAAATTTATAATTAGTCTTTTTCTTTTTGGTACTGGGGATTGAACCCAGGAGCAGTTAACTACTGGGCCACATCCCCAGCCTTTTTAAATTTATTTAGAGACAGGACCTTGCTAAGTTACTGAGGCTGGCTTTGAACTTGTGATCCTCCTGCCTCAGCCTTCCAATCTGCTGGGATTACAGACATGTGCTGCCTTGCCTGGCTGTAATCAGCCTTTGAATAGTTGGTCAGAATCTTGAAAAGCAAGGAGGGTTTTAAAACCTGGTGTAAGGATTTAATTAAATATTCAAAGCTCTCATTGTCTTTGGAGTTACTCGTTTAAATAAAGAAGAAGAAAGTTCATGGAGTTCTCTTCAGTACTATGGTACTTGAGGAGGGGATGTCCAACCTTCACAATTCATAAACAGGACAGATAGTGGTTTTGTAGGAACTGCTTAAGAATGAGTTTTCATTTCTGAAAGGAGGGAAAAAACTGTCTCTCAGTAGTAACCATTATCATTTCTCTCCAATTTAAACAAACCACTGAAACTATGCAGCAGAACTTGAATTATGCAATGACTGATTATTCGTGTTGCATGCTGCCATTCCTGAGGTCTCCTTTCCCTTGTGTCCCATTAGCAATAACAGCCTAGAAACTAGAGCATAGTGATTTGACACGATGATGAGGGCCCCTTCCTTACTCACATACCAGTGGCATGCCAGCAGAATACTTGGGAAATATATTTCCTGTTTTCCTTAACTCATACATCTAATTTAAATTGGCAGATTCTATTGATACTTGGCAAACTTTGTGAAGGTATTATGATAAGGCTCCCCCACTCCACTCAATACTGGGGATTGAACCCAGGTGTGCTATATTGCTGAGCTATATCCCCAACCCCTTTTTAATTTTTATTTTGAGACAGAGTCTTACTAAATTGCCCAGGCTGGCTGCCAACTTTTTATCCTCCTGCCTCAGCCTCCTGAGTCACTGAGATTACAGGCATGTGCCATAGGACCTAGCCAGTATTATTTATCACTATGGTAAACTGGGAAAGAAAGAATCCTCTAGTATCCATGCATATTTTGATTATTTATAATGCAAACTTATTATTTATAATACAATTTACCTATGCAAATCGTTTTATAAGAGGGGAAAAAAAAAACCTGCATGTGTCTGTTGATAATCTGCTGTGGATACAGAGTAGTTGCCCACAGATTTGTGAGACACGAAATTGGTCCCTTTCCAACTGCTAAGATGAATAACCACGCTTACTGAGTGTCGTTTTGTCAGGTATGTTCAGTGGTTTTGCACATTATGATTTATTCCTCACAATAATCCTGCAAAAAGTCATTGTTTAACCCCCTTTTATCATAAAAGTAGATTTCTCATGGTTTGGCAATTTACCCAAAGCTTCACAGCGACTAAGAAGCGTAACCGTAGAGTACCTTGTAAAATTTGACCTCTTTCTCATTTTATAGAAGATGCTAATAATTGTTTAGTGATGCCCCACAGTTTTTCAAACCTGTCCAGACATGAAATGTGACTGTCAAGACCAGGGATAATGATGATGTCACTTGGAGGCTCCTGTACAGGGTTTTGCTTCTCTGGATTTGAATCCCAGTGAAGCATCTCCCCTTGGAGGTTTTGTGGCTAATGAGCTTTAGGACAAGGGGGTTGGGTGTGGTAGGATAAGGGATGGATTTAGAATGCAGGGAATTCCTGGAAACATTCCAGGACAATGCTACAAGTCGCGGGGGAAAGTTAACCAGTTCCAGATGTCATAGTAAGCCTTCCCGATGTGCCTGGGGACCGAGAACACTGGTTATTCTAAACTTGAAAAAAACGAATGCTGTAGTTTTTGTAATATTGCACTTTTTTTCCTCTGAAAAAAAATGACGTGTCACTGAAACCCAACAGTAAAGTTCAGATGATAACATTAAAATTTTTGTAATATTTAATTGGACACGTTCCTTAATTTTGTAAGTGTCTAAAGCAAAAGAAAACAAATTACACTTCTGTTTGTTTATTGTACAAATTATACTTTAATCTCTTAATCTCTATAGTTGTCCCCTGGCATCTGTGGGGAGTTGGTTCCAGGATCCCCTAAGATACCAAAATCTGTGGATGTTCAAGTCCCTTATATAAAATGGCATGGTATTTGCAAATAAACTACACATACCCTCCCATATACTTTATTTTATTTTATTTTTTGGGGGGTGCTGGGATTTAACCCATGAACACTTTACTATAGAGCTACATCCCCTGGCCCTTTTTGTTTTTATTTTGGGATAATGTCTCACCAAGTTGCTTAGGACCTTGCTTAATTGCTGAGGCTGGTCTGAAACTTCGAATCCTCCTGCTTCAGCCTCCCGAGTTGCTGGGATTACAGGCGTACCACTCCTGGCCCTCCCATATACTTTAAGTCATTTCTAGATTAGTTACTATACCTAACACAGTATAAATGCTTCAAATAGCTATTCTATACTATGTTGTTAGGGAATAATGACATGGAAAAGATGTCTGTACATGTTCAGTGCGGACATAGTTTTTCCCAAAATATTTACTATCATCTGGTTAAATACAGATGTGGAACACATGCATATTGAAGGACAACTGCCTTTAGTCTTTGTGATAATGGTTTTTTGTTTTTTATTTTTATTTTTGGCACTAGGGATTGAACCTGGTGATGCTCCACCACTGAGCTACATCCCCAGCTCTTTTTATTTTTTATTTTGAGACGGCATCTTGCTAAGTTACTGAGGCTGGCCTCAAACTTGTGATCCTCGTGCCTCAGCTTCCCAAGTCACTGGGGTTACAGGCATGTGCCACTGTGCCTGGCTGTTTATGTTCTTTTAAGAAACAAGATACGAATGATATTACTTCCACTGATGGTAGATGTGTAAAACCTATTCATACTAAACACACGCCACACACGACAGTGTTTGGGGGTAGTACAGATGGCTGTGTGGACCCTTGGAGGGATCATAGTCTTTGCTCACCCTTTTTATGTGTCTGGAGTGGGAGAAGATGGACACCTTGCAGGGACAGTGTGAAGATGGAAATTGCTGGCAACTCAGCCTTTTCCAGTGGACACCTGGCTACTCCCTTTCCAGTGATTTGGCCATCTCAGCTCTCTCCTGATATCCTTTCTAGCTGAATATCATCCTTGGGGAGGCAGTGAATGCCTTGTCTGGGCTGTACAGCACCTGAGAGGGTTGCTGGATTGATGCAGTGTCCTTCAAGGTGCTGTGTCATTGAGAGTGCACATGAGTGATAATTGCCATACTGTGTGAGTAAGGGCCATGCTAATGCCGGTTGTTTCTGTGGGTGGACTTTTGGGAGTCAAGAAACTTCATCCCCAAATCAGTGTAGCTTTGATTTTTTCCTCTTCTTATCCATTTGGACAAATCAAAGGTAAATAATTCTGCAGGGGTGGAGATGTAGTCTAGTGGTAGAGTCCAGGCTTAGTATACTGAAGCCCTGGGTTTCATCCTGAGCACCAAAGTATCTATTGTGAGCTGATGTGTCAAAAATGATAGGAGAGGAGGTTTTAAAATTATGAAGTAAAAAGTACACTTTTTTGTGTTTGCAGTATTGGAGATTAAGCCTCAGACCTCATTCGTGTTAGGCAAGCACTCTACACTGAACTAAATCCCTAGCCATTTTTAAAATTTCATTTTGAGGCAGCGTCTTGCTAAGTCGCCCAGGCTGACCTCCAACTTGTGATCCTCCTGCTTCAGTCCCCCGAGTGGCTGAGATTACAGGCATATGGCACTGTGCCTGGCAAAACCAAATAGATTAGTGGAAGGTTCTCATGAAGTGCAGTTGTGAGTGGATTCTACGACGTGAAGCCTGACAGGCCCATGGTAGACTTTTCTTGCACGCCTGCTCCACTGTTTCAGTGGGTGTCTTACTGGTCATCCAGTGGCCAGACCTGCTGGTTTTCCCTTCCCTGCCACCCCAGATTATTGGGCTATTTTTAAAAATCCATTTAACAGCCCCCCACTTTGTTTACTAAGTTATTATCTCCTTGACCTTGGACACCAGTGCAGGGAACATGAAAAAGTACCTTTGCAAAGGTGTCTGCTGAGCCACCAATTAGATGAGAATGATGGGAGGGAATAGTGGCATCTCATCTGGGGTCTCCACCCACTGCCGGAACCTGGGAAATGTGGAGGGATTTGGGGGTCCTGTGCACAGCTGGGTCATAGGAAGCACAGAAAGTGAGGCGGTGAGGTGAAGAAGTGGGGGTCAACACAGGAGGAGGCCTGGGGCCACATCCTGACCTGCACTGGTCCAACATGGGGTGATGGACCCACATCATTAAATAGTGCAAATAAAGGAAAAGAAGGAAGACTAACTCGAGGTGTGGGTGCCTGTATTCTTCCCTTGAAATGTTTCTTTTGGAAGTCAGAGGTGAAAATGGGCACAGCAGAGCATTCCACTTTACAGAATTTGAAAGTGCACCTGAACTTGGTTGGTGGAATTTCTTCACCATGTGTGCGTCCTTGTAGTTCAGCTGCTGAAGTGGGTCAACACTGCCCCCTTCTGTTCAAACACTCAGACATGTGGACAGTGGTTTTTATACTTATGATTATAACAGAGAAATGGCGAGTATTTGGACTAACGCACATTGTCTAACTGTAGGAGGACATAAATATACATCGTGCAGTTATTAGGCCATAGTTTTTAAGGCTGTTGAATAACTTATCTGAAAAAGTGTAAGTATTAATAGTGATTATTTCTGAATGTCTTGATGGAAATTTCCCTCTAATTTCTGTATTTTAAAGTCTCTGCAGTTTATTTGGATTATTTTAGGAATTGACAAACATTAAATAAGTAGTTTCACTCTGAAGAAAACAATGAAGAAAAAGCCACTACCATTTTTATGTTATTATTAGAGACAGTCTACTGATAGCTAATCTTTCTAGGCAATTCTGGTGATGGCGGTTATGGATATTACAGGTAAAGACACTAACAATAGAGATTTTAGGAAATTTGTCTTGGGACTCAGTGCTAGGAAATGGTAAGGCTAAAACTTAAAAGCCAATCTATCCAGAGTCCTTCCCTTTACCTGAATCCCATTTCTCTTCTTTGGAGGTGAGGTGTAGTTTCCTTATTGTTAAATATGCAGTTGAAGTGGTTTTTTTTTTTTTAATATTTTTTTTTTTAGGTGTAGATGGACACAATGTCTTTTTTTTTTAATATTTTTTTTAGTTGTAGATGGACACAATGTCTTTATTTTATTGCTTTGTATGTGGTGCTGAGGATCGAACCCACGGCCCCACGCATGCGAGGCAAGCGCTCTACCGCTGAGCTATAATCCCAGCCCTGCAGTTGAAGCCCACGGCCCCACGCATGCGAGGCAAGCGCTCTACCGCTGAGCTATAATCCCAGCCCTGCAGTTGAAGTTTATATTTTGGTATGAAACATACCAAAGACCAAATGGCCTCCTCTAAACTCATAGAAGGTGGACATTACTCTCTCCATTTTGTTGTTTTCTATATTTTTGCTAGCTATCTGCAGTTTTGTGTTTAAAACAATAACTTCAAACTGTCAGAAAGTTGCAAATATAAAAATAGTACAAGAAATGCCCATATGCCCTTTAGCTAGATGGACCAAGCACCTTGCTGGAGCCAGCACACTTGTAATTCCAGGAACTTGGGAGGCTGAGGCAGGAGGATTGCAAGTTTCAGGCCAGCCTGGGCAACTTAGTGAAACTCTGTCCAAAAATAAAAATTAAAAATAAAAAGGACTGGGAGCTGGGCACGGTGGCGCAAGCCTGTAATCCCAGCACTTAGGGAGGCTGAGACAGGAGAATCGTGAATTCAAAGCCAGCCTCAGCAACAGCGAGGTGCTAAGCAACTCAGTGAGACCCTGTCTCTACATAAAACACAAAATAGGGCTGGGGATGTGGCTTAGTGGTCGAGTGCCCCTGAGTTCAATCTCCAGTACTAAAAAAAAAAAAAGGACTGGGGGTGTGGGTCAGTGGTAGGGCCCCCATTTATTTTATATCCCCACCTAACCATTTCTTGAGAAACAAAACAAACACTGGAACGTAGATTTCTGTTAGGGAGACATGAGATACAAATTTTACAATTTTGAGATAGGGTCTCAGAGTTGCTGAGATTGGCCTTGAACTTGTGATCCTTCTACTTCAGCTTCCAGAGTCACTGGGATTACAGGTATGCATCACCACAACCAATCAGAATGGCGTTTTTTACTGCCCTAAAAGTCCCCTATAGTTCACCTATTCATTCTTCCTTCTCTCAATCCCTGCCAACCACTGATCTTTTCCCATCTGCATAGTTTAGCCCTTTCTAGAATGTCGTATAGATTTGGAATCATATAGTACATGGCCTTTTTAGATTGGCTTCTTTTGCTTAGCAATATGCATTTAAGGCTCCTCCTCCCTGTTTTTTTTTTTTTTTTTTTGTATTGGAGATTGAACCCCGGGGGCTGGAGGCACATCCCCAGCCTCTTTTTATTTTTTATTTAGAGACAAAGTCTTGCTGACTTGCTTAAGATCTTGCTACGTTGCTGAGACTGACTTTGAACCTGCCTCAGCCTCCTGAGCCGCTAGGATTATAAGCGATCACAAGCGAGCACCAGCGCACCCAGCTTCCTAAATGTCTTTGCATGGCTTGATCGCTCATTTCTTTTTAGTGCTGAATAATATTCTGTTGCCTGTATGTACCATCATGTATCTACTCAACCTACTGAAGGACATCTTGGTTATTTCCAAGTTTTGCAATTATGAATAAAGCTGTCATAAATATCCATCTGCAGTTTATTTGTGTTTACTTAAGTTTTCAACTCATTTGGGTAAAGACCAAGGAGCACAATGGCTGGGTCTTACTGTAAAAAGTATGTTTGGTGTAAGAAACTGCCAGGCTCTTCTCCCCAGTATGCATATGGGATTGCATTCTCCCAGATGCCATTTTTGAAGTCGGTGCATTCTTCTAAACCAGTTGGAAGGTGATAGCTTTATATGGAGAACGTGCGCGATGTCCACAGTTCCATATTCCAGATTTTAACAACTCTCTCTTTTTTTTCTCCTCTCCCTGGTACTGGGGATTGAAGGGGTTGTGGTTCGGGGTCAACCACCGAACCACATCTCCAGCACCTTCCCCCTTAATATATTTTATTTAGAGACAGGGTCTTGCAGAGTTGCTTAGGGCCTCGCTAAATGCTGAGGCTGGCTTGGAACTTGCGTTCCTCCAGCTCCAGCATCCCAAGGTGCTGGGATTCCAGGCACGCGCCCCTGCGCCTGGCTCGCTCGCTCTTTCATTCAGTACTGGAGATTGAGCGCAGACGTGCTTTACCACTGCACCACACCCCAACAGTTTTTATTTTGGGACAGGGCCTCACTAAATTGCCCAGGCTGGACTTGAACTTGTGGTCCTCCTGCCTCAGTCTCCCAACTCACTAGGCTCAGTGGTGTACGCCATTGTGCTCCGCTAGAACTTACAGCTCTTAAAACCAAGCCAGATCGCCGTGCCTGCTGCAGTTATGGTGCAAAGCCGGGTTTAGAGCGGACCGGCTGAAGGATCATGGCGTGGGAAGCAGGTCCTGGACCTAGCACCAGGGATGTTCAGTGTCCATGGGCAGCAGATCGCCAGGCCTGGCTTTTGGTCCCCCTAATGTACCTGGCTGGGCGTGGGCAGAGACCCCGGTTGGGCGGGGCCTGGGCCAACCCGGGGTTACCAGCGGCCTCCTGGGAGCGGAGCGCTGGCCTCTGTGACGTGTGCGGCGGCCCCGTCAGCAGTGTTGTGGGCACCCGCAGGGCAGCCAGTGCGCATTCCGCGATGGGGCAGCCCGGAGAGGCTGGCTGGGCCTCGCGGGCCCGCGTTGCTCTGCCCCTGGCCGGCGGAGCGCGCCATGCCCTGGTGGAGTAGACTTTGCCGTGAGTAGCGCGCCCCCCAGCGGCGGTTCTCCTTCCTCCTTGCGGTTTGGTGGCTGGCACGGTTGGCTTTTGTTGCTAGCCAGAGACGGGTGTGGGGTTTTACTGCCTTCTGTCTTCCTGTCCCTGCCTTGGAAAAGCCAGGCTGCTGATGGCAGGGCCCAGGGAGAGGGCAGGAAGGGACGGGGTAAGAACAGCGCCCATTGCATTCCTGCCAAGGGCTGTACACTGGACCCCACTGTACCTGACCTTGCCACAGTGTTAGCGAAGGAGCCGGAAACAAAGCCTCCTGCTGGGTCCTATGCAACATAAGCCAAAACCCTCACTCATGACCTTCATCTAACCCGGAGATGAGCCAAAAGCAGATTTGAGCACAGCTGCAGCCCACCGTTTCTTTCCAGCGGACACAGCCCCGGGAACTCTGGCTTGAAAAGGGAGCCAGCGGTTGGGATAGAGAAGGCATGGGGAGGCTGAGAGAGGAGGATGGAGAGTTCAAAGCCAGCCGCAGCAACTTAGGCTCTAACCCAAGTTTAGGTTTAGAGACCCTGTCTCTAAATAAAATACCAAAAAGGGCTGGGGATGTGGCTCAGTGGTTAAGTGCTGAGATGGATGGCCGTAGGGAAGTGGGCAGAGGGGACATAGAAAATGATCCAGGCCCCAAGAAGACCCTATGGTTGAGCAACAGCGCCAGTGTGCCCTTCCTAGACAGCCAGGAGGAGAGCGGTTGTACTTATACATTATGGGTGAGACTGCGGACTAGTACAACCACTCTGGAAAGCAGTATGGAGATTCTTCAAAAAACTAGGAATGGAACTCCTGGGTATTTATCCAATAGAAATGAAAATCAGCATACCATAGCAGTGCAGCCACCTCAGTGTAGCGGCACAACTCACAAGAGCCAAGTTATGGAAACAGCCCAGATTGCCATAAATAGATGAATGGATTGAGAAAATGTGATGTTTTATACACAATGGAGTTTTACCCATAAAGAAGAATGAAATTATGGCATTTGTTGGTAAGTGGATGGAAATGGAGAACCTCATGCTAAGTGAAATAAGCTAGTCTCCGAAAATCAGGGGTAGATTGTTGTCTCTCATATATGAAGAACGGGGAAAGTAAGGGAAAGAAGGTGTTAGGGGGCCTGTGTTGTGGCTCAGTGGTAGAGCACTTGCCTCACATGGTTCAGTTCTCAGCACCACATAAAAGTAAAGGAATAAAGGTCCACCAACAACTAAAAAAATTTTTTTTAAAAGAAAGTATGGAGGGATCAGATATAAAGATATAGGGAAAATTAATAAGACTAAAAGGAGATCAAGCAGGGAGGAGGAGGGACAGGGAAGGGGAGGAAAAGAGGAATGAATTTTTTAAAACTATGCTATTTGCATATATAAATATACCACAGGTAATTTCACCTTTATGCATATTTGGAAAGAACCAATCGGAAATAAATTTTGAAATAAATGGAAAAAGCAATAGAATAGTGGGAGGAAATAGGGGGAGGATAAAAGGAGGGAAGAGGCGGGAATAGGGACTGAAATAAAATTCCTTGCATGTACAGTTTTGTCAGGATGAATCTAACTACTGTGCATAACCATAATGCACTAATTAAAAAAAATTTTGGAAAGCCAGTATTGAATGTTACTAAGCTCTGATCAAGCTACCAGGGAACTGTTTTGCTGTGCCAGCTGGCAGCTGTTCATTATTTTTGTCTCTCTAGTTTTGACTATAATCATTCTAGTCCTCCCAGAGTTAAAAAGTTTCAAATTGAAACTGGGTTTTAGGAAATGGGGGAACTGTAGTGTGTAGAACACCTGCTTCTTCCCACGCATTTCCTAATTCCAGAGAACCCCAGAGTGTTCTTTTACTGGTTTTGCCAAATGAATATCCAATTTAGGACATAGTAGGCACCTCTAATTGCACTGTTTCTCAATTTGGTTAGCCACCACTCACTCCCAGCCACATCCCCATTCCGCTGAGTCACATTAGCTTGCTTTTTACCCCCAATGATTTTTAAAATGTCAAACCTACAGAAAAAAATAGCAAACATCTATATGCTCTTGACCTAATCCACCAGTTATGGAGATCTTACCACATCCTCTCTCTGCTGGCTTCCTTAAAGTTACTGTACACAACCCTTTTGTGGTTTTGCCTGATTTTTGTCCTTCGTGACATTGATATTTCAGGCCAGGCTGGTTATTTTACAGAATGTCCTTCACTGTGGATTTAATTGTCCTCTTGGTTTCATTCTGTTATGCCTTGTTGTTAGGAATACTGTAAACAGGATTTATGGTTCTCCTCAGTGCCTCTCCTGAGGAGGTAGAATGATATTTGGTCTGATTCTTGAGGATGTTAAGTCTGATCCTTTGGTTCAGTTGGTACTTGAAATACCTGTAATCCCAGCAGTTTCAGAGGCTGAGGCAGGAGGATTGCAAGTTTGAAGACAGCCTCAGGAACTTAGTGAGGTCCTGAGCAACTTAGAAAGACCCTATCTCAAAATAAAAAATCAAAAGGGCTAGGATGTGGCTTGGTGGTCAAGCACCTCTGGGTTCAACTCTTAGTACCACAAAAAATAAAGTAAAAAGGGCTGGGGATGTAACTGAGTGGCAAGTCCCCTTGTGTTCCATCCCTAGAACTGGAAAAAAAAAAAAGATCTGTGCATTAATGCTCTGAAATGGACAACATTTCACCCAATGTTTTTGCTATTCCTTCATCCTTGACTGAATAATTTATTGCCTTTTTTTACTAGCCTGGTACTGAAGATGGAACCCTGGAATCCAGGGCCTCCAGCACGGTGGGCAAGTGCTCTGCAACTGAGTAACACTTCAGCCTAACTTCCTAAAATGACATTTATAAATTGTAATTTTTCTAAAATCTAATATTCTAAAGAGAATGACTTCAGGGATCAATGTGGAAGCTGTGTCTCCTTATTGACTTTGCGTGTGTGATTGAATTTGTGTGTGTGCATGCATGCACGCACGTGCACTGAGGATTGAATTTAGGGCCTTATGCCCGCTGGGCTGAGCTACATCCCCAGCCAATTGACATTTTTTTTTCATAACAAAGTACTTCCTGCTCCTCATTTTTTGGTGTCATTCTCAATTTGTGGTTCTCACTTCCCCTCTCCTCCTCTTTCTCCCCCTTCTTTCTCCTCCTCCCTCTCCCCTCCTCTTCCTCCTTAGTTCAGTGTGTTGGAACCCATCAATTCATGCCATTCCTCTCTCTATGCTTCAGAGTGGCCAGTAGGAGCCCCTGCAGGCTGGCCCTCCTGTTCTCTCACACACCCCACCAGCTCTTGGGTACCTCCTTTCTTACACAATAAGGTGTTCCACACCCAGCCTGGAATTTCTCCATGGAGCTGGTCCCTTTTAGGGACCTGCTGAGATGAGGCTAGTTATCATGTAGAATTTTCTCTCCTTTGGATTTGTGTAGACACCTTGCTTGTGTTGTTATTTAGCTTATACTTCTCACCCTTTGCTTCCTACACAGTGGAGGTTATATCTACAGCCGATGGGTTCCAGTTGGAACCTGTGGGTGTGGGGTGTGATTCCATTTGACAATGCAGCAGAACATAGGCTATCTGGTTATCCACCCTTAGTGATGCTGTGACTACTTATCTGTAACTCATTGCCTGCTGTCTGAGTTTGTTAACTTTCCCTTTAGCAGGAACAGAAAGAGCAGAATGTACCTTTGAAAACCTGAATGAAGTTCATTTGGAAGAAGCAGACAGGGCTCTATTAGGATTCACAAATACCCATAAGACCCTTAACCTAATCCTGAAACTCCTGATGTTAATGAGAGTATTAATTAGTCATGTTTCAAAATATATTTGGTGTCCTTGAACTATACTGATTTTTTCCCTTTCTCCTCACTTTTTGTTAATAGTTGGACAGAGAGAGTCTGAAGATGTGAGAGAAAGAGACTCGGATAAAGAGATGGCTGCTCACTCTGCGGTTGTTGAGGACATCACAAAGGATGGGCAAGAGGAAATGCCTGAAATAACCGAACAGATCCCTTCGGAAAGCAATTTAGAGGAGTTAACACAACCTACTGAGTCCCAGGCTAATGATGTTGGGTTTAAGAAGGTGTTTAAGTTTGTTGGCTTTAAATTCACTGTGAAAAAGGATAAGAACGAGAAGTCTGACACTGTCCAGGTGTTAACCGTCAAAAAAGATGAAGTTGAGGGAGCAGAAGGGTCAAATGGGGCTGGTGACCACCAAGAGCCTAGCGTGGAGACCAGGGAATCGGCATCCAAAGAAAGTGAACTAAAGCAATCTATAGAGCAGCCAGAAGACACCCTTAAGCTCGAGCAAAGCAACACAGAGGTTTCTCTTCAGGCTGAGTCTGGTCAGGAGGCTGAGGAAGGCAAAGACGAAGGAGAAGAAAAGCAAGAAAAAGAACCTACCAAGTCTCCAGAATCTCCCACCAGCCCGATTGCCAGTGAGACAGCATCGCCCTTCAAGAAATTCTTCACACAAGGTTGGGCAGGCTGGCGCAAAAAGACCAGTTTCAGAAAGACAAAGGAGGATGAACTTGAGGCTTTGGAGAAGAAAAAGGAGCAAGAGCCAGAAAAGACAGAAGCAGAGGAAAAGACAGAAGAAACCTCAGAGGAGCCGCCACAGCCACCAGAACCCACTGGAGGTGTGGAAGAGGCCAGATTGTCGGCTGAATTTGAGAAGGTGGAGCTGCCCTCCGAAGACCCAGTGGGCGGCCTGCAGGGCTCTTCTGAAGAGAAGTGCGCTCCACTGGCAACAGAAATATTTGATGACAAAATAGAAGTCCAGCAAGAAGTAATTGCAGAAGTCCATGTCACGACCGTTGAAAAGGAAACAGAGGAGCAAGAAGCAGATGTGGAAGACGCAGGAGAGCCCTCAGCCCCTGAACAACTGGCTGAAATGGAAGCTGAACCTGCTGAGGAGCTGGGAGAGACCAACGACGTGTGTGTCTCCAGAGAAGACCATCCCCGGCCAGCTGAAATAAGTCCTGATGAACAGGCGTCCTCGAAACCCCCCGAGGGCATCGTGAGTGAGGTAGAAATGCTGTCATCGCAAGAGCGAATCAAGGTGCAGGGAAGCCCTCTAAAGAAACTCTTCACCAGCACTGGCTTGAAGAAGCTTTCTGGGAAGAAACAGAAGGGGAAACGAGGAGGAGACGAAGAGCCAGGGGAACATCCTCAGGTTTCAGCAGAGTCTCCAGATAGTGCCGATGAGCAGAAGGGCGAGAGCTCCCCGTCGTCCCCTGAAGAACCCGAGGAGATCACGTGTCTGGAGAAAGGGATAGCAGAAGGACACCAGGAAGGGGAAGGGGAAGAGGGAGCTACTTCCGATGGAGAAAAAAAGAGAGAAGGCATCACACCCTGGGCATCTTTCAAAAAGATGGTGACGCCTAAGAGACGCGTTCGAAGGCCCTCCGAAAGTGATAAAGAAGATGACCTGGACAAGGTGAAGAGCGCTACCTTGTCTTCCACGGAGAGTGCAGTCTCTGAAATGCAAGAAGAAATCAAAGGAACTGGAGAAGAGCCGAAGCCAGAAGAACCAAAGCGCAAGGTGGACACGTCTGTGTCGTGGGAAGCTTTAATCTGTGTGGGGTCATCGAAGAAAAGAGCAAGGAAAGGATCATCTTCTGATGAGGAAGGAGGACCGAAAACCACGGGAACAGATAGCTACAGAGCAGAGGAGGCCGGCAAAGACAAAGAATCAGGAAGCATCGCTGTCCTCACCAGCTCCCAGGATCAGGATCAGGGGCCAGGAAGCTCCTCACCCGAGCCAGCTGGAAGCCCTTCTGAAGGGGAGGGTGTTTCCACCTGGGAGTCCTTTAAGAGATTAGTCACCCCAAGAAAAAAATCCAAATCGAAACTGGAAGAGAAAACCGAAGATCCCGGTATGGAACATTTAGCTTCAGAGGTTGAACCCGGGAAGGAAGAATCTTGGGTTTCCATTAAGAAATTTATTCCGGGTCGTCGGAAGAAAAGGTTGGATGGGAAACAAGAACAAGCCGCCACAGAAGACCCAGGGCCCACAGAAGTCAACGAAGATGATCCTGACGTCCCAGCCGTGGTCCCTCTGTCTGAGTACGATGCGGTGGAGAGGGAGAAACTGGAGGCCCAGCAGGCCCTCCAAAGTGCAGACAGGTCCAAAGAAAAGATGCCTGTGGATGTGTCTGAGGAACTCAGCAAGAATCTGGTTCAGACAGTGACTGTGGCCGTCATCGATGGGACAAGAGCAGTTACCAATATTGAAGAACGGTCTCCTTCTTGGATATCTGCTTCAGTGACAGAACCCATTGAACAAGCAGAAGATGAAGCCACACCATTAACTGGGGAAGTCACCGAAAGAGAAGTCATTGCAGAGGAAACCCCCGTGGTTACCCGGACTTTGCCAGAGAGTGGAGAGGCTCATGAAGACACGATGGTCAGCGAGGTGGAATTGACTTCTGAGGCTGTGACGGCTGTAGAGACCACTGAGGCACTGGGTGCCGAAGAAGCCACTGAAGCATCTGGTGCTGAAGAGACTACGGAAATGGTGTCGGCAGTTTCCCAGTTGACCGAATCCCTGGACACCACTGAGGAAGCCACCCCAGTTCAAGAGGTAGAAGGTGACGTGCCAGACATGGAAGACCAGGAGAGGCGGACTCAAGCCATCCTGCAGGCAGTTGCAGAAAAAGTAAAAGAGGAATCCCAGCTGCCTGACACCAGTGGGCCAGAAGATGTGATCCAGACCACACAGAAAGAGAAACCCAAGGTGCCAGAGGTGGAAGGAGCAGAAGAGGATTCCGAGGTGCTGGGTCCGAGGAGAGAGGTGGATGTACCTGCACAAGAAACCAAGCCTGAGTGTGTTACACCAGGCCCTATCCTTACACAGACTGGCCCTGAAAGCTTTGAAAATGTTCCTCATGTCCCAGGGAGTGTAGAGTCCAGGAAACCTGAAACCACTTGTCAAGAGGAAACTTTAGCTGGGGTCAAGTCCCAGGAGAATATGACGGAAGAGGCTCTTCCCCCTGACACAGCTGAAACCCTGACAGACAGCGGGACCAATGGAAGCACCCCCGTAGCAGATTCTGATGCTCTAGATACCATACAGCAAGATGAGATCGTGGAAAGCCAAGGAGATGATGTGGATGTATCCAGTACCCAGTCACAGGTCACACAGGCAGAGGCTGTTCCTGTGCAGAAAGAGGAGCCTCTATCACCACCTAGTTTTCAATCCCAGGAAGAAAGTATAGAGCAGTCAAAAATGGAAGGAATTCTAGAACATACAGATCAAGAGGTGTCAGTGGAAGCTGGGCCCATTTTGTCTAAGCCTGAGGTGATGCAAGAGACTGGCCAGTTTGCTGAAGAGGAAGTCAAAGATGGATGGTGTGTTGAAGGACCGGAGGTGCCTTCACACACAGACAAAAGTGCCAGTCAGGAAAAGGCCACTGAAGTTGCCCTTACAGGTGAGGTGACCAATGGACTGGAATGGGAGAAGAATGATAATACTGAACTCCAGAGTCCAAGCCCAGAGATGGCAGCTCAGGTAGAAAGGGAGAAGACTGAAGCAAAGCCAGCGCAGATGAGTGAAGAAAAACTTGAGCCCAAACCAGCTGTTCCCAGATCTGAAGAGCCCAGCCAGCAACTGGCTGAGACAGCTAGTGTGCCTGGCCTGGATGGGAGAAGGGAAGTGAGCAACCCTGAAGGATGCTCTCCTGGTCCAGATCAAAAGGAAGCGGGACGCACAGAGATAGAAGTTCAGAGGCCTGAGGCATCAGGATCTCTAACAGCAGTGGAGGAAAAGGTCTTAGGAGAAACTGTTGAGATTTCAGAAACAGGTGAAATTTTGGAGTGTGCAGGTGCACGTTTAGGACCAGCAGAGAAAACCTCTGAAAAAGACGACTGGATTCCTCAGCCAGGGGACAGCCATGCGCTCGCGGGGCCTGAGTCTCAGGCAGAATCCATGCCAGTAATAGTATCTGCCACTCCCGAAAGAGGCCTACCTTCTGACCTGGAAGGAGAGAAGAGCACCTCACAGAAACAAAAGTTAGATGAAGACGACGAGGAGCAGATTGGTCACCAGGAAAGCAAAATGAACATACTGAGAGAAGATCCCATGGGTGAAAATGAGAGTTTGGAACTTGAGACCCAGAGCAGTAAGCTCGTCCAAAACATCATTCAGACAGTCGTTGACCAGTTCGCACGGACAGAAGAAACAGCCACAGACGTGTTCACAACTGATTTACAGATGCAGACCCTCCTGATGCAAGCTGTCAGCCAGGAGGCCTCAAAGAAACCCAAGGCACCTGCACAGGATGAAATGGAAGCTACTGCAGCCCTAGAGGTGCCAGAGTTAACTGCTGTGCATCCACCGCTTGCTGATACTTCCAAAGATGTGAGCGGAGTTGCTGAGAAGATTGGGACAGTTGAGGTCAAAAGCTCCAATGTAAATGACCCACAGTGTGAAGAGCTGATTCTCTCATCCAAGGCAGAGGGAGATGGAACGGGAATGAAATCTGTGTCAGATGAGGGTCAGGCTGAATTAGGAGAAAGAACAAAGAAGTCACCATTTGAGCCCAAAGAAGATGAAAAAGGAGATGCTGCTGATCACCCGGAGAACCAAAGCTCAACCCTAGCAGATGCTGATGCCTCGGGAGACTTAACCAAAGAGTCCCTGGATGCCAATGGACCAAAACCGAAAGAGGAGGAAGATGCCCAGGAAGTTGGATTTCAGGGAGGAAAAGTGCACAGTGAGTCAGATAAGGAGACCAAACCCCAGACAGAAGAGGAGATACAGAAACACGGGAGAGAACTGGCAAAACCCGAACTTGCAGAATCCTAAGACATCGTGTAAGTAAGCTTCCTTTCCTTCTAAAAAGATTTCTCCCCCTTTGTACCATTAGATGCCAAATCTGTTTTAAGGGAGTTGGGAATCCAAATATGATTTGATTCAGGTCCTTCAGCTGGGGAAATAACTGTCAAGTAGATTAAGAGATTTAGGGCAGTTTAATTTTTTTCCTTATTGAAATGCCATTTAGTCTCATTGGTGTCATGGAAATAATGGCCTCATTTTACTTCTTGTGGAACTGCTTTAGAAGAAGGTAAAGAGCTGGGTGCGGTGGTGCATGCCTAGGCTGAGACAGGAGTCCTGATTGCGAGTTCAAAGCCAGCTTCAGCAACAGCGAGGCACTAAAGCAACTCAGTGAAACCCTATCTCTACATAAAACACCAAATAGGGTTGGGGATGTGGCTCAGTGGTCAGGTACCCCTGAGTTCAATCCCCAGTACCAAAAAAAAAAAAAAAAATGATGATAAAGGGCATGTGTGTGTTTGGCTGAAGGCATAGGAGATATATTGTGCATACCTAGCCCCATATCAATTGGTTTGTTGAGTTTTTTTGTTTTACTTTTAAATGACTAGCAGTCAAAGGAGGTTTATATTCAACTGTTTGAATTTTTAGAATTCTTTAGAAACAAGTGGATTTCCTTCTCCCCACCAGCAGCATTAACAAGTGTTTTTGAAGTGTCCAGTGCATACGAACCTGACAGGAAGTACTGCTACATCTACAAGTTTTGTGGTATTTTAGCAAAATATAATGTGGATCCTCACTAGCCTTTCTTTTTTGCATGTGATGATGGGGACTGAGCTCAGGGCTTTGAGCATATTGAGCATGCACTCTATAACTGAAAAAGACCTCCCTAGTCCACTATGTTTCTTAAATGTATTTATTTTTATTTATTTGTTATATTTGGTACTGGGGAGTGAACCCAGGGGAGCTTTACCCCTGAAATACATCCCCAGTTCTTTTTGTTTTGAGATAGAATAAGTTGCTGAGGCTGGTCTTGAACTTTTGATCCTCCTCCTGAGTCACTGGGATTATGGGTGTGTACCACTGCACTCTTGCTATCTTTTTTTCTTTCTTGCTTTTTTTGATAGTGGGGATTGAATTCAGGGGCACTCGACCACTGAGCCACATCCCCATCCCTATTTTGTATTTTTTGCAGAGACAGGGTCTCACAGTTGCTTAGTGCCTCGCTAAATTGCTGAGGCTGGCTTTGAACTCACAATCCTCCTGCCTCAGCCTCCCAAGCCACTGGGATTACAGGCGTGCACCACTGCGCCTGGCTTGCACTCTGCTATCTTTTCTTATTTTTAACAGAGGTAAACTATCATATTACTGGGATTCCTGGTTGCTGCAATTTATTTGTATAGCTCTTCTGTTTTAATTAATAAGGAGGGAAAACAAGATTTTACTTACTCTGCTTCTCACTTCCTTCTACAGTTAAACTCATCGTCTATTTGCAAGACCAGTAGGTGAAGACGAGTCATGGAGAAGATGCTGCTGAGACTTGAGACCAATGTTTCAGAACTTTGAGAACCGGAGAACAGGCACATCCACTGATCTCACTCCTCGAGTGCCCCCGACAATCCTGAGGCTTCATCAGGAGCTATAGCCGTCCAACAGTTCCTTTTTTCCAAGACCACCTGTATTTTCCCTCGATACCATATAACATTTCTGATTTAAGGTTCTGAATTCTTAACCTGGAACTGGAGTTGGCAATACGTGGTTCTGCTTCTCAAACTGGAGTATTATTCTTTATGTATTTATGTGTGTGTTTTAAATAATCCTCCCTCTGTGTCTATTGTATGTATGTTCTTACTGTGTAAGGACATGTGCGACATAGCACATGACCTTCGTGTCACACAGTATATGACGGGGTGTGCAGCTGTGGGGGAGCCTCAATGATAATCTGTAAAGAACAGCTTCCGAGGAATAACATGCCTAATGAGAAGGTACAGTTCTTACTTTAAAATTCACTAATGCTCAGGTCCATGCTAGTAGCACTCTGAAATTCGTCACTTTCCTATTATGCGCAATGAGCTAAAAATAAAAAAGCATTTTGAAACAGACAGAATGTTCCATTGTTACTGAGATTTTTCTTTCTAGTCCAGCGGCGGTTGGAAAGAAGGCTTTTTCAGTAGCAGATGAAGTCCTAAGTCTTTACTCCTAATTGTTAGGGTTGTTTGGACAGATGAGTGTGCTGATCCTGAGGCAGAGTAGTGAGATGTTTTTTTCATGTTATGCGGAAAAGAATCGACTGTTGTAAGTTTTTGATTTCTACTCTTGTATGCTGGGCCACCCTCAGAGATTGAAATGAGTCCAGTTCTTTACAAATGGTATTTTGATAGATACTGGATTGTATCTGTGTCATATTTGTGCCCCTTCTTTTAAGAACAATGTTGCATTATGTTCTTTGGATAAATTGTGATTTGACAACTGATTTAAATAAAATATTTGCTTCACTTAGATTTGCTGGTTTTATTAGGTACTAGGAAGCCTGGGACCTATGTTTACTGGGTTAGAATAAAATGACGAGAATGATAAGACAACGGTGGCTAAGCTAGAGCTTTCTGATGTCATCACTGCATGAAACCTCACTTTACACTGGTTTGAGTCAGATGTTCAGGGGAAGCCTCAGCAGTAGTTTTTCAGACTGACATTTCTGGTGCAGTTCCTCATCTTATAATTTCTGAAAAAGCCAGTTTTCTTGTTAATATTTTTGGTTTCAAACCAAAAATAGCAGATGTCTCCAGAAGGACATTTTTAAGATGACTTAATAGTACAAAATGCTTTACCTAAAAGTTGACCTTAGAAATGGCAGGGCATGGTGGCACATACCTGTAATCCCAGCAACTCTGGAGACTGAGGCAGGAGGATCTCAAGTTCAAGGACAGTCTGGACAATTCAGTGAGACCCCGTCTCAAAATAAAAAAATAAAAAGGACTGGGGTGCAGCTCAGTGGTGAAGCACCCTTGGGTTAAATTCCTAGTACACGCTCGACGTGCCCCCCCACAACTTAACGTGATGAGTCTTACGTAAAGGATTTTGTCAGACAATTGTCCATAAAGAACTAGCTGTCACCTACAATATAAAGTTGTACTTTTTTCACATATGGAACTGGCTTGGCCAATATGCATAAATTTGACTTAACCTCAGTACTCTAGTTTGAGGATTTAAATTTTAACTGTCAATGATTTTTAAAGTAAACATTCTAGAAAGCTACTTAGATTTAACAAGAAAATTCGCTATTAAAATTGAAAGTAGTTTCTCTTATTTTCACAAACCTGACTACATAAATAATTGGTCATATTAGTACAACACCTAAGAATAACTGTATCATAACATTTAATATCCTTTTTAGGTGTCCTTTTCAATAGCTACCTGTGTATAATTATTTGTTTTTGAGGTGGGGTTCTCTGTGTGGATCAGGCTGGTCTCTCAATTCTGGGCTCAAGCGATCCTCTTGCCTCCGCTTCCTCAGTAGCTGGAACTACAGGCATTGCCAGTACACCCAGGTCAACTGTGCATTAAAAAAAAGAAATATTATCATCCTTCTATGTAAAATTCTCTGACTCCCACCTCTCACCAACTGAGACTTTTTCAAGGACCATACAAAGTATTGGAGACGACAGCAGTTTATGTTTCTCTCTGTGGCAGAGAGAAACATCCCTGTCCCGAGCAAGTTAAATGTGTGCCGTTGTACTTTCACACCACGTGACCGAGTGACGAGCCATTATAACCGGCTTTCCAGTGATCACTGCTTCATGACTGCTTTCTGTACCAATGACGCCTGTGTGACCTGGATTGCTTCTGTACAAGCTACACATCAAGGGCTATCTAGCAACATTTGTTTTATTAACAAGAATGCCAACAGTAGCCTGAAATACCATTGTTTTATAATTTTAAAGCTGCTGTTAATTTATAAGCATAATCAAATGTAAACTGCAGAAGTTTGAGCAAGTGCCTCAATTTTGCTATTTTTGGCATTACCATGGAGCCACGGATGACAGAAAGCAGCGCTGCAGGACTTGTAAACTCCTGCCGCTTGTCATTGAGGAATATAAAGTGTTCCCTCTCAGGTAATGTCGCTTAACGGTACCCATGAGTTGCCTCTGTACATAGATCCTTTGTTCCAATATTTTCCTTTGATGTCTGGAACTAGAGATAGGGGCTGCGAATTTAGCTTTTAATGTAAGCTCTCAGCTCAGCAGTTACCTCGAATATTTTTTGGTTCCTAGTTCTGTTTGGGGGCTAGTTTTCATTAAATAAAAAGCAATGTAATTAAATTTTCTTTCCGTAATTTCACTTGATTCAGTTTGTATTGCTCTTCTCTGCTGGGATATCCCGTGTCACATAAGTGCTGCTCTGAACAAAGCACTTCACTGGGGACAGCGTCCACAGAGCATCACGGGAGTGTGGAACGGGCGTGTCTGGGATGGGCATGATTCTGAAAACGGGTCCTCTGAACACACCACCCCCGGCACAACTCTGGACACGGGCAGGTTTCTCGTCACGACTAAGTTCTGCACTGCGTCCAGCATGTCACTGGAGTTAGGAAAATAATCTGGGCTCTCATGATTCTACCCAAGAAAGCTGAGATTTCTGTTTTACTCTTGTGGTACTGGGGATTGAATCCAGGCCCTTGTAAGCGCTCTGCCTTGAGCTTTGTACCCAGCCCCTTTTATTTTTTATCTTGAGGACAGAGTTGTGTAAGTTGCCAAGGCTGCCTCAAACTTGTGATCCCTTTGTATAGCCACACATGCCACCATGCCCACCAAAAGATTTTGGCTAAGGTGACAGGACTTGGGGATTGCACGGTTATGAAGACATTATTATGAAGATAATCGTGACTTTTTTTTTTTAATGCTGCTATATTCCAATAACCACTCTGCCTCCCTTGGACGTTGAGTACCAGGCACGTTTACTGTAGCATTCTGCACTCAGGACTGTCTCCTAACTGCACACTCTTCCATTGCTTGTTGACATTAAAAATGTGAACAGGACAAGGGGTGATTTTACATAATACTCTTCAGAGAAGCTTCTCTATAATCCTCCTGTTGGAGACCAGAGGTAGAGGGATGCTTCCCAAATGACACAATGATTTCTTTTCCCACAGAGGGTACTTGAGGCCTAAGGCATATTGAACCCTGTGCTTCGTCTTTTAACAACCCCAAATAACTTGGTGTAATAGTGAACACAGGCAGCACTTTAACTGGCTAATATAAAGAACCACATTGTACTTGATCCAACCTACCCCGATTTGCCTCTGGGCCTTACCCAACTCCTTGGAAACCAGGTGGGCTTGCCTCCAGAGCTTGCAGCCTGAGAGGAGAACTCGGGTTCTTTTTTTTTCTTATTTTTTTATTGGTGCATTATAATTATATATAATGGTGGGATTTGTTGTTACATATTCGTACAGACACACAATAAAACTGGAGTTCTTATAAAAGATTTTCCAAAGATGATCCTGCAGAGATGACCAGGGAGCCATCTCAAGGAGCAGGGTTTATCTTACAGAGAGTCATTAAAGTGGTTAAGAAGGGAAGTGATATGACCTTTCTGCCTTAGGGATTCTCCAGGCTTGCTGGGATGTAGCTGTGCCCAGCTTGATGCTTCTCTGTGTGCTGCCCACACATGTTTTGGAGTACTGCCGTGACTAGGGGTTACTGGCGTGTGGTGAGTTGGGGCCACAGATATTTGATAGCCTGTAAAGACAGCCTTGCATAAGAAAGGAGTTTCTACTTAAAATACCAATGGTGTCCTGCTTGCAGAGAATGGAGAACTTGAGGCTGGAAGGAGACTGGCTAACATGCTGTTGCAATAATCCAGGCAAGGACTGGGGGTGGCCTGCAGTAAAATAGTGGTAGTTTGTGCAGTCATAAACCAGGGAAAATTTGAGGTGGGGGGTATCAACAGTACTGTTGCCCTCTCTATGTCTGTGGGAAAATGAGGAAAGAACACGCTACCCAGATCCTTGTAACATTTCTTAAAACCTCATGCATAGGTGGGCACGGTGGCACACGTCTGTAATTTCCATGATTTGGGAGACTGGGGCAGAAGGATCACAAATTCAAGGCCAGCCTGGGCAATTGAGCAAGACCCTGTTTCAAAAAATAAAAAAGGCTGGGGATGTAGCTCAGGGGTAGAAGACCCCTGGGTTCCATCCTCAATATGGGTTATCAGAGGAGGGGACAAAACAACAAAAATACTCACATGCATAAACTTTAGCTCAGTTACTGAGAAAGGTGAGGATTTGGAGTTCACTTATTTTCATTTTAAAATACAAAGATAACTCCACTAGATTCTCCTGTGATGGGAAGGATCTTTATAGACTAGAAATCAAAATGCACTGCAATGTGTTAGTCATTGGACGAGAAAGAGAAACTGTGATCACTGTCCACCAGAAGCACTTTGTGACCGCTGATGAACTGCTACTGACTCCTTGAATATTTTTGGCAGATTCAGAATAATTGCAATGATCTTTCTTTTAAAACTCTTAGTGTATGGGGCTGGGGTTGTGGCTCATTGGTAGAGCACTTGCCTAGCATGTGTGAGGCACTGGGTTCAATTCTTGGCACCACATATATATAAATGAATAAAATAAAGGTCCATCAACATCTAAAAAATATATTAAAAAAAAACTGAGTGTACGCTGAATGAGACATGCCCTTATTTGAAGGGGAATCATCTGTATTTTTCTTTCCTCTGCATCCTGTTACCTTTTTTGCCTTGGTGACCAGCTAGTGCATCTCTCCAGGAAGGGGGCACATCATGCAGAAGAGGAGGCCAAACCTGCAGTTTCTTCCCCGGTCGCTGCCAGGTCTCCCCAGACCATGGGTGATTCAGGCTCTTTGTTCTCTGGCTGGCTGTCTTCCGACCTTGTCTGCTTTGGGGCATCATTGTGTAACTGAAAAGAGAAAAAGAATTCTTTAGTTCCCTCTGTCTTTTGATACTGGGGTTTCCACCCAAGGGTACTTTACCCCTGAGCTACATCCCCAGTCCTTTTTTAATTTTTTATTTTGAGATAGGGTCTCACCAAGTTGCTGAGGCTGGCCTTGAACTAGGGCTCTCCTGCTGCCTCAGCCTCCTGAGTAGCTGGGATTACAGGTGTTACACCATTGTGCCTGGCTTTTTATTTTTGCTTAAAAATTATGGATAAATGGTAAACAACAAAAGTCCAAGCAGTGTTTCTTTCCTAGGCAATGTGACAGTGGTGGAGGGAGGGCCCTGAACTGGGACATCTGTGTTCTCCAATAGTACTAAGACGTGGTGTGATTTGGCAAATTACCTAAACCCCGTCTTGCTTTGTCATGGGCTTCTTTGTGGAAGATGGTACAGCTGCCTCTTGGTAAACCACCTGGGGCACTTGGTTACTTGGGCAGATTATAAGGACACTTAGAATGAGGATGGGGGGTGGTAGAATAAATCCCAGAGGCTTTCAAACATGTACTTCTGATGGCTCATGTATAGATGTGCACATTGCACCTGTCTCATTAAGAAGTACCTTGCCATTGGGTGCAGTGGCGTACACCTGTAATCCCATTTACTTGGGAGGTCAAGGCAGAGGATCACAAATTCGAGGCCAGCCTGGGCAACTTTGGTGAGACCCTGTCTTAAAATAAAAAAATAAAAATAAAAAGGGATGGGAATGAGCTCAGTGGTAGAGCGCTTGCCTTGCATGCGTGAGGCACTCAGCACCACATAAAATAAATAAGATACTGTGTTCATCCACAACTAAAAAAATATTTTTAAAAAAAGTTGTCAGATGAACAAGAAAAGCCATGCCTTCCGCTCCTTCCCCTTGCTTTCCTTTGGTGCTGAATCAAAAGTTTGTCAATTTTAAGAACATAAGACCTAGCCTGGTGCACACCTGTAGTCCCAGTGACTTGGGAGGCTAAGGCAGGAGGACCGCAAGTTCAAAGCTAGCCTCAGCAACTTAGTGATACTCTAAGAAATTTAGCGAGACCCTGTCTCTAAATAAAAAATAAAAATAAAAAACAAAAAAGGGCCTCAGCTCAGGGGTTAAACACCTACTCATGGGTTTAATCCCTAGTACCAAAAAAAAAAAAAAAAAAAAGACACCTAAGACTTGATGCTTGCCAAGTGCTGGTCAAACCACATATGTTGGTGTTAAGCAGATAAAGTGACACTGGACGGGGAGGTCCCAGTAGTTTCCTCCAAAGGGGCAATGGGACTTCAATTTGACCCGAGTGGGTTCTTGATTTACACCACTGAAAAGAATTCTGGGATGTGTCAAAAGCCAGGCACAAGCAAAGATTTTATTAAAGGACAGCAAATGTATACACACCCCAAAGGCAGTGTGTGGGCACCCTTCACCTCTCCAAGAGGATGGTTATACACCCCAGGGTTGTTCAGCTCTCTGATTGTGTATATGATCTTTCTTTCTTTGAGGCCTCACAGGGGGGGTGTGGAGGGCAGCAGAGGCTCACCCTTATTTACCTTCTCATAGATATTCAGTCATTAAATTTGGCACAAGGATTCATTTAAGTTGGGAGCTATACATTGTTTTCAAGATTAAATCAGGGGGTAGGAATGATAGTAGAATGAATTGGACGTTATTACCCTATGTGCATAGATGATCACATGACCTGTGTAACTCAACATCATGTCCAACCAGACAAATGAGAAGTTATACCCCATTTATGTATGTGTCAAAAAGCATTCTACTGTCATGTATAACTAATGAGAACAAGTATATATATAAAAGATTAAACCAGTAGAAACCATTCATTATTTACTGATTTTGGTTTATACTGTACTTTGAATTCCTGTCGTTAGGCAAATAAATACACAGACTTAAGATCATACGCCCATTTAATTAAATGTTTATTCAATGAAAGGATGTATAAAAACTTACAAATCTGAGAACTCAACTATACATACAATAGGATGACGGGATATTCAGTTTTTAACATGTACATACAGTATAGCTATTGACTATTCTTCCCCTTCCCTTTCCCCTTCGGATTTTATTTCCGGCTCCTATTTTGTCCTGTGAGACCACTCATTCTCTTATTGGCCTATGGGAAGATTAACGGACAACTTGTACTGCTTCCAGGCCAGTGGAGAAAATTTCAGGTGTTAGGAAAAAAAAAAAAAAAAAATCAAAGAATATACATCAAAATCAAGTTTTTTTCTCCAAACAGCAAATTAGATTTTGTCCTGATTTCTCTTTGCCATTTTAAACACTTCAGTGAACGTTGCCAGTGAAGCATACCTCCCCTGTAAGATGCATATTCTAATATATCCTTTTCCCTGCAGTGTACACATTGATTTAAAAGCAGCTGGTTGGTACTAAAGCAAATTTCCCACTGGCAACTGCTACAAAATGGCATGTCATTTTCTATCCAGAAAGACAATCTATAGTACTTTCAAATCTGACTTTTAAAACAAATTTGTCAGAAACTAAAATACAGCATTTTGTTGTTCAACTTGGAAAGAAGCCAGCAATTAGCTAAGGCATGTGCATTAATTCACCTGTTTATAGCAAGTGTCCACATTTTCTCTTACAGACACACAAAGTCACAGCTTGTCATGTTTTATCCAAAAATTAAGATTGCCATCACATTATTACTTTTTCTGTTTTGTGTTTTGTTAAAGTAGATTTCTTAACTAGTGATTTCTCTTAACTGGACATAATCTCAAAGGGTGCATTCTTAAACAAGACACCTGGAGGATAAATACTAAAAACGTTTTCTTGGGTTTAAAGTTTCCCCACACCTTCTAGGTTTTGCATAGTACAGAGCCCAACTTTATCTCTAAGAAGCATGCTGTATTTTCTGACATTGTTTTTCTGAGAAGGAAGACTCATTACCCAGGGAAAGTCATAATTTTAGTTTACCAAATTATATTCTCGTTGTTTTGTTTTGTTATATACCCTTAATTAGTTCCATGTATGCCTTTAAATAATCTAAAACTTCTCAAAATCTATTTTAAGTTTATAAGTACTACTGACCATTATCTTTCCAATATCCCCTGAATTAAAGTAAATATATTCCAGGTTTATAATGCACAAAGCCTTTCCAGAGGTGGGGCTGGGATGGGGAGATGAGGAAGAGGAGAAGGGAACAGGGCCCTGTGTGTGTCATAGTCTGAACTGTGCACAGTTTTGAGCTGGGGGAAGGGAAGGAAGATAGTCTTTGTAAAAATGACAGTTTTTAAAAAGACAAGCAACATTCAGTCTAGTAACACGGTTTCCTGCTCCTTTTTGATGGAAGCTAACACTGGGTGGTCAGGTTCTGCTACTTCTGAGTCCCCACTGCCCAGGAGAATGGACCGCCCCTCGTCGAGAGCAAACACGTCCGAGTTCTGGTTTTGGCATGAGTGTTTGACAACCTCATTGGGAGTTGAGAACGTTTTGTCACACAAGTTGCACTTGTAGGGTTTGTTGGTCTGCACCAGCATGTTGTCCATCTGACTGCCTTCCTCAAACGTGCAGAGTTCCAGAGTCTGTTTGTCCACCATGGTGTAGGTGTCGATGCTCTGGTTGAGGCACACGTGCCGGGCAGCCTGGTTGGCCCTGCAGAAGCTCTTGTCACAAGTGCTACACTTGAAAGGCTTCCCGGTGTGTATGTACATGTGCTCCCTCCAGTGGCTTTTCTGGATGAACTTGCGTCCACATATCGTGCACTCGTACTTCCGCCTCTTCACCTCCCTCTCCTGGTCAGCCTGCTCCAAGTTGTCAATGTCAGCGATGTCGGAGGGGGGCGGGGTTTCCGACTGCTGCTGTCCATCGATGATGGGGGAATCTGAGATGTGCTGCAGCTCGCTGTCACTGATCATCCCCGCTTCAGGCACTTCCATGGCGTCCTTCCCGAGGTCAGCTGCATTGCTGCAGAGAGACAAGGGGACGCGGCTTTCCCCCTGCTGGCTGGATGTGAAGGGTACTCCGGTGTGAATCTGAAGGTGCTCTCGCAGGCTGCTCCGGAGGGTGAAGCGCCGTCCACAGAGGTGGCAGGCATAGTACTTTGGGAAGCTTCCGTTCCTCTTCATGATGCTTGGCTTGACGTGGGCAATGGTGAGGGATGCAGGCTGCTCGTCAGAGGAAGAGGCTTCCAGATTGGTCTCCTCCCCAGGAGGAGGGGGAGGAACGGGAGTGGAGACGAGTTCTGGAGACAGTGAGGTCTGCAGGGGGTCTGAGGGAGTCATGTTTGTCCGATTCACCTGGGCCAGGTTGGACGTCAGCTGAGACAGCTGTGAAGCCTCTGGCACCTGTTCCTGGCTCATCCTGGAGGTCTGTGGCCTTGGTTCTCGCCCAAGTTTTTCAGGTGCTGAGGCAATCTTGGTGGTTTGTCTCAACTGGTGATCTGCGATCTGGATGCCATATAACGAAGAGGCCAGTGGGAAGACTTGGTCAGGATGAGAAAAGGCGCCTTGGCTAGCAAGGCTGGCTTCCTGGATCAGTGGGTACGCATGCAGAAACTTGATCCCCTGCTCTAACCGAACAGGATCGATCAACTGAGGTGCCATCTTTCCAGTGTACATCAAATGTAAGAGATAGCTGAAGATGTCAGGCTGTATGTCAGTTGGTTTCAAACGGACACATTCGCTGGAAGAAACAAGTAGAATGTGTGAGTAAATGCCAGTCTATGCCTCGAATGATAACATAAAGCCCAAAGAAAAAACAGACACTTAAAACAATGAAATAACATTTCCCATTTCTGACTGTTGGAACCTCTTGGTCTAGCAGAACTTTTAGCTGAAAGTCTAGGGCTCTGTACTGATCTAACCCAGAGCTTAGCAGCCAATCCTTTACAGTAAGTCAAACAGTCTGATTAGAAAGTGTCTTCAAGTCTAAGCTGACATGGGGGAGCTGTGCTCGCACCGACAGTACTGGCCATGCTCCAGCTGTGGGAGCTACTTGGCTCTCTCCTGCATGAAGGCTGAAGCCCCAGCAAGTGGAGGGAAACAGCAAGGTAGGCCAGCTGCCTTCCTGGTACTGCTAGATGGCACTGAAGAGTGGCTCTGGGACAACATGGTCCCTTTTGAATGCAATCATCAGCACCAGCACCAGCAGGCTGCAGGGGCACTGTCTCATTAACTCCCAGTCATGCTCATTTTCCAGGTGAGGGTGAGGCTGAGGGTTTGATCCCCTGCTCAGTATCACAGAGTTGGCAAGAGGTGGAACTGGGATTTGAATCTAGACCTATCTAGTCCCAAAGCCACCACACCAAGAACCTTCAGAGCAGCAAAACAATTCTGTGTAGCAGATATGGTGGGGCTGATTATTCTCATTTGACAAATATGGAACCCGAGGTCCCAAAAGCTAAGTGACCTATCTGAGGCACCTAAAGCAGCTGGTGGCATGGGTGATTTTTTCTGAATTTTAAACTTTACTGCTTGTATTGCTTCTAAAACATCATCCTGATCAAGCAGCAATAAGGAAGAGGTCCCCAAGGACTCTCCTTAGACCACCAGTAATGACAGAAATTCTAACGTATCATTAGAAAGCAATGATTTACATATCTACATATCATGAGGTACACTGTCACTCACAAAGTGAATAAATTCTACAAACAATGCATTTTCAGGGATCACGTCCTCCATGTGCTTTTAGAATTCATAACAATTTGATTATAAGACTTCTGGGTATTATAGTTCTTTTTTGGATGTTTTAGCAATCCTGTTAATTTTCTTAATGAATGTTCTTCAATGTGCTAAAATAACTAGACAATGACTTGTGACAGGACCATTCGGAGTGATTACTGCATAGCTGTCAACTGTGTATGCTGAGAAGACTGCACACAAATATCACACGACAAATGCTCGACTACAAAGGATGGGAGCCAAAGAACAGAATCAAGCATAAAAACTGGCATCCCCTTTCTAAGCCTGGTGGTGCCACTTCTGACCCCAGCCACTCGGGAGGTTGAGGCAGGAGGATCACAAGTTCAAGGCACATTAAGCTGAGACACTGTCTCAAAATAAAAAATAAAAAGGGCTTGGGTATAGCTCAGTGGGACAGCACCCCTGGTTCATTACTACCAAACAAATAAATAAACCTCAAAACCAAACCAAACAACAACAGCTAGCACCGCCTTTGACAGTCCAAATGGAGAAGTAAATGTAACTGTTTTTCTTTTCTTTTAAAAAAGACACATGGATCATTCATATTTTCACTTGGAATCTTTTTTATTCCTTTAAATTACTTATATTCCTTGAAACAGGAATGCAAATACAGTGGTTTCTTCTTCTTCTTTTAGGACATGAGGAATTCCAATACTAGTATATGAACAGTGTAACATTTAAATGCTCTGGTGCAATTAATAATCAGAAAAGCTTCAGGGATTCTGTGTGGTGAAGATGACTCTAGTGATGTAAACAATCATCTCCCAGGTGAAGAAGGCACTAGAGGGACTCTGAGAATAAGGCAGGGGCTTAGGGAACCTTATGGCTTCAGAGAGATATTTTATTCCCTGTCTAACAGGCTTAGAATAAACCTGGTCCTCATGGGAGAAAGAGGAGATAGAGGGAGTGGAAATTCAAAGAAGGCCTTTTTTTTTTTTTTCCTCTCTTTCTCTTTTTTAAAAGCATCCATGAAAGGTACTACTTAGCAGAGTAATTTTCCAAAAAAATGCTTGGTGTCTTATAATCTCTCTCACTTCTGGTTGGATAGGCTGTCCTGTCTATTGCTTGTGAATGGTCACTCCACTGTAAACCTCTCAGATTTTAAGCAACTGTGTACAGTCCCTAATGGCAAAGCCAGGAAGGAGCTAGGGAGCCCACCGTCCATGCTTCAGTCAGGCTGCAGGATAAGGACTCCTAGGACAGGCAGTGCTGGCGGAGAGGCGGGCAGAGGAAAGCAAGACTACCTCTGGGGTCACAGCCAGGGCCCCATGGCCCAGGGAGGTCTCCAGCCACCAGTTCAGTTTGTTTATTTAAAAATTAAAGCAGAAGCTCATGTGTATATATATACAGACACACACACAGTCAGAAAACAGAGGCATTTTTCAAAGTTCCTGATGTCACAATCCAGCCACTGCCATCCTTGACTGCTCTTACTCCCGGGCAGCCTGACCGCTCTCCTAACCACTCAGCTCACTGTGGGCCAGTTCTCGTCACTTCCGGTCCTCCACAGTACAACCTTACCTAAGGTATGATCTGTGGATGTTTGCTTGGCATTAACACTACAGGCAGGAAAAAAATGTGAATAAGGTTTTAATAGGGCTTTATTTTTATTTAGTCAGATAATTTCCACGTTTAATTTTTCTTTTTCTGGAATTTTAAGGTAAGGAATTTTAAACAGTGCTGGACACAGTCCGCGGCCGCACTTGGCAAGACCCACCCTGCAGCAGCTCATTTGCGAGGGCTCAGTCTCCAGACTAAGCAGAGACAGAGGCATCTAGCGGTAACCACAGGGCATGAAACACCCTGAGTAAAAACTGAAAGGTTCCCATTGTCCTCGCAGTCTCTGAGTGGCCAGGCGTGGTCACAGTGCTTCTTCCTATGGCAAGCTCCTGGCCTCTGGACAGCATGTGCCTCGGTGAGCTTGCACTCTGCACCCAGAGCTGTGCCAGGCTGGCCGGCAGCAGCTGCCCAAACTGCTCATGTCACCTCTGGGGTAATTCACACTACTGCTTAAACTTAGGACCTCCTGTTACACCAAGATCACATTCCCTTACTAGAAAGACACTTGTTCGCTACCCTATACTTAAGTTTCCTGCATTTAACTACAGCCTGTTACATTGTCTTTACTCCTTGAAATTAAAATATCCTTTTTGAGATCATTTAATTCACTGTATTTGAAGCTACTAAGAGCAAAGACCTCATCAGTCATGAAATCTCTAACACAATAAAGTTAAAGGGATGCATTCTTTTTTTCTTTTTCTTTCTTTTGCACTGCTGGGATCCAATCCAGAACCTTCTACATGCCATGCCAGTGCTCTGCCACTGAGCCACGTCCCCAACCTGCTGTTGCCACTAAGCCCACAATCCTGTTATTTTGTTACTGGCCCTTTTGCTCCTCCAGATGCTCCCCGAGTGGCTGTTCTGTCACCTGCACACACATCAACTTATCCTCCATGGTTTCCACAAAGATGTGTAAAACCCCATCTCCGCCCTCAAGAAACTTACAAACGAGGAGTGGAAATAAAAACACAAACAACAATTTAGGGAAAATGTACAGTTCCTGGAGGTGGCACAAATAGTGTCAGGGGTTATAACCTAGGAGGGAGGAAGAGGTTACTTTTGATTATTTTGTCCAGGGAGGCGCCACGGCCCAGGGCTGAGGGCTGGACTCAGGGAATGGCGAGCAAGCCAGAGCAGCAGCACCAGGTCCTGGGAAGACGGTGGAGTGTCCCCAAGGGATGAGGTGGGAGAGTCAGGCTCCAGGCCATGGGCAGAATAAGGAGCCCGAACATTGTTTGAATATGCCAGGGCATCCTTGTGGTCTACAACAAAGACCTCACACAGTTTAGTGCTTCCCCTCAAAGGCACTCTGCAACCAAGCCGTGTTTAGGAGCAGTGACCTGATAGGATGTAACAACGAATGAGCAGAAAAAGGAAGCCAGAAAGGGAAGGCCGAGAGGGAAAGGGATTTTGAAGAAAACTCAATCTGGGGATTGGTAAGATGTGATCTGAAAGGGATGTAAAGCTTGGGTTACCTGAAGATGCCACAGGCAAGTCAGGTGCCTTCAGGGGAGAGACTTAATTCAGTTTTAGATATGCCAATGAGATAAAAGGGGCTATTCAATGCTAAATCATCAGTGGGTTGCCAGGATCCGGGATTTGGGAACGGGTTCTGCAAACAGAAAGATGGAGGCCAGAGCTGTAACCAGCACGTTTCCAGCAGCACAGGCAAGACCCAGGATGAGCAGCCACAGGAGAGTGGACAGGAGGGCGAGGGAGCCTGAGCCCAAAGCCCAGGGAGGCCCCGTGCAGAGACTGAAGAACAAGGGGTGTTCAGTTACACAAATGCAGGCAAATCCCACTTGGAAGCAAGAAAACAGCAGCCCGTGCTGCCGAGGACAGTAGGCTGGACACTGGGAGAAAGGGTGACCTTTGAGACACGACGCCAGCAGAGTGATGGGGAGGAAACCATGGTGCAAATGACAGGAACAGTGTGGGATGAGGAAGGTGCACAAGAGGACACAGGTGACTCTCTCAAGAATGTTCCCAGTCGACTAGAGGAGGGCAGTACTGTAATCAAGCAGACAGCAATGTCGAGAAGTCCTGATCTCCCAGACTAGGAGGGCAGGGGGAAGGGATGGAAACAGTAAAGTATAAAGTACAGAAGAGAAATTGAGAGGCAGGAGGCAGGTAGGAGGATCATTTTCCTCAGACACCAAGAGGCTTGGGAGAGACAGGAAGAAGAAAACCTGAGCAAAGATAGAAAAGAGGGAAACTAGGGGAATTCGTGTCTTCCAGCTTCTCATCAGAGTGGGAGACAAGAGGAAGGACTGGGGGATGCTCAGGGACTGGGGCTGGAGGAATGAGAGAAGGGCTTAGCCAATGAGTTCCAGGAAAGCTTACTGACAGAAGGGCTTCTGGAGGGTTACGGAATGGACCTGGACCGGCAGGTGACATCCACTAAGGCTATCTGGAGGGGGGGGCTGCATGGAGCAGAGAGGTCAGTGATTCTCAAGTGCTGCTGAAAGCATGAGTAACCAAGAAGGGCAGAGGCAGGTGGAGTCACAAGGGAACCCGGCACCTAGGAGCCTAGGCAGGGAGACTCATGGTCTGGATGAAGGCAAAGAACGTGCTCAGTGGGCAGAGGAACATGGAGTTAGAAGTCCATAGTCATTAGATTATTATCAACCACTTTAGTTACCTGGTCTGATGGACAAACAACATCTTAAAGTAATTGGAGAATGAAGCAAGAACTGATTTGTGTGCCTTGAAGTACACATCGCCGATTGCAACCGTGCAGTCACACAGGAAACCAAACTCTCGCTGAGCGTTTAACTGTTGCAGTAGAATAAGTCCATGGTTGGTCAAATCCATTTTTTTAAATATCTGCAAAGTAAACAATTTTATTTTTAAGAAAGGTGATTCACAAATCAGAATGTGTCCTTTATAGTCATCAATAATGATCATCACTAACATGTCATCGCAGGTTACCAACGTCTCAGGCACTGCTAAATGCGGTCCATAAATCAACTCATTTGTCTTCATAGCAGTCCTAGGAATTAGGTCTGCCATGACTCCGGGCTTACAGATGGCAACATATGGGGTAACTTAGGAGGTTTTGTGACTTGCCCAAGCTTACACAGATGTACGTGGAGAAGCCGAGAAGAGAACCCAGGTTGTCTACCTCCAAGCATCGAGTCCTTGGCACAGCAAATATTCCTGGAACAGATAATCTTTTGCAGATCCCAAATACATATTCTAATGATCTATCAAGATTTGTCCAGTCTTCCCCACAGAGATTAATTAAAGTGTTGGGGTGGAGTTACAGTAAGGCAGGATGAAAATCTTACTAAATCTGGGGGGGTTTTCCAGCTCCTCTTCATGCACAGCTCGTGATTAAGATGGTTCATGCATCTCCTATCCTTTCGACTCTTAATACCAATCTAGGGAGGAAGCAGATCTGGCCTCTGCCTCCCTTTTGTGGAAGAGGAAATGGGCTTTGAGATGTGTAAGGAATTTGCCCCAGGCCTTCCATCTGAAGGTGGGGTGAGTCAAAATTTAAATCTGAATGTTCCAATAAAATTCTATGATTTCTATTATTCAAACAGTATCCCAGCAAACTAGTAGAGAAACTACCAGATTTTACCCAGCTCCCCAAATCGCTAGGTCACTGCTTTTCCACAAATAGAATTTATAAAGCCCACAACACACAGATTGACATCATACTTCTTGGTGAGAAAAAAGTGAACTCTTTCTTGTATTCTGGAACAAGGCAAAGATGTCCCTTTTCCCTGGAGGTAGTCACAAGTGCAATAAAGCAAGAAAGGAAATAAAAGACATTCAGAAGGCAAAGGAAGAAATAAAAGTGTCCCTGTTTGCAGATGACATGACTGCAACGTAGAGAATCTCAAGGAATCTACGAAACTCCTAGAATTGATAAATAAGTTTGACAAGGTCATAAGCCTACAAGATAAATATATCAATCTAGTAATGAACATGTGGACACTGAAATTAAGAATGTAATGCCATTTAAAATCACTCAAAACACGAAATACAGAGATGTAATCAACAACGTGCTGGTGAATACAATTAAGAAGTGCTAAATAAACGGACACACTATGTTTATGGATAGAAAGACTTGACATAATAAAGATGAGTCCAAGTTGATATATAGGCTTCACACAATTCCTATCAAAACCTCAAGATTTTTTGGTAGATAAATTATTCTAAAATGCGTATGTAAAGGCAAAGGAACTGGAGGAGCTAAAACAATTTTTAAAAAAGAACAATAAAGTGGGAAAAAAATCAGTCTACCTATTTTTAGGATGCATCGTGTTGGCATAAAGTTAGAAACTTTGGTACTGGCAAAGAGACAGACAGACCAATCAATGCAACCGAACAGAGAACTCAGATGTAGACCCAAGTAAATATGCACAATTGATTTTTGAAAGAAATTCCATTACTTTATCTTAAATTAGACCAAATTTTACAAATACGCAATTGATTGTTGACACAGGCACAAAAGTAATTCTGTGGAGGAAGCAGAACCTTCTCAACGGATGGTGCTAGATTGACTGACTTCCACGGCAAGGCAGGCAGGCAGGCAGCACCTTGGCTAAGCCTCACAACTTGCATACAAATGAACTCTAAATTATCACAGGCTTCAATGAAAAACACACAACTATAATATGTTTAGAAACATCTTTAGAATCCAGGGTGAGGCAAAGAGTTTCTACACTTGACATGGACAGTAGAACATTCATAAGAAGAAAGTAATATATTGGATTTCATCAAAATTAAGAACTTTTGTTCTATAAAAGATTCTGTTAAGAGGAGGAAAAGACAAGCTAAAGACTAGAAAATATCTTAAGAAACTTTTGCAAAATACTTAACATCTGCAATACATAAAGAACTCTCCAGGGCTGGGGATGTAGCTCAGTGGTGGAGTGCTTGCCTAACGTGCTCAACCAACCAAAGAAACCCCCACAAAATACACACACAAACACTTTCCTTCAACTCAACAGTAAAAAACAATTGAAACAGAAGATGTGCAACAGACCTGAAGAGAGAGTTCACCAAAGAGGATACACAGATGGCAAATGCATACACGAAACTGCTCAATGTCATTCTCTAGGGAAACAAAAATTTAAAACACAATATCATTACACACCTATCAGGAGGGTTAAAATAAAACATAGTCACAATACCAAATGCTGGTGAGGATATAGAGAAACTGGATCACTCACACACTGCTGACAGGAATGTAAAATGGTAAAGTTTCTTCTATTTCTGGAAAATAGCAGTTTCTTTAAAAACTAAACATGCAAACTAGCAACTGTACTTCTAGACATTTACTTCAAAGAAATGAAAACCATGTTCACACAAAAACCTGTGCATTAATGTCCATAGCAACTTTATTCCCAAGAGTCAAAAACCAGAAAAAAAAGAGAAATAATTGGTGTGTCCGTATGTGGAAAGCTACTCAGCCATGTGAAGAAATGGAATTGTTGATATATACAGCTTGGGTGAATTATGCTCAGAGAAAAAGGCTAATCCCTAAAGGTCACACACTCTGTGATTCTTTTGATATACTATTCTTGAAAATTATAGAAAAGAACAGACTTGCAGTGGTGGGTAAGGGGGAGCAGGTGGGTGTGGCCACAGAAGGGCAACCTGAGGGATTCTGGGGATGACAGACAAGTTCTGCAGCAGGACTACGTCCATGCCAATATCCTGGTTGTGGTGCTACAGTCCTATAGTCCTGCATAGTGTTTCCACTAGGGAGATGGGGCAAAGGGTGCACAGGATCTCTCTGTACAAAGAAAGTGAAACCAGGGGCTGGGATTGTAGCTCAGTGGTAGAGCGCTTGCCTCGCATGCGTGAGGCCCTGGGTTCGATCCTCAGCACCACATACAAAGCAATAAAATAAAGACATTGTGTCCATCTACAACCAGAAAAAAATTTAAAAAAAAAAAAAAAGTGAAATCATCAGGTTTAGGAAGGAAGGAGAGACAGAAAAGGAATGAGGTCATGATGAAAGAGACACTGCCAGGCTCCAGAATGACTGGGATTACGGAGAAACATCACTCTAACCTGCACCCCCAGGGGGACTGAGAAGCTTGTCTTCAAGGCTGTTCTGTCTAGTGTCTGAGCACACCCCTTCCCAGTGTATTAACCTCCTTTCTTCAGCAGAAGGTATCACTCCTCAAGACCCAGCTGTGAAGTGCTGCCCTGCCTCGTAACTGACTCTGCTCAGGCTCATCCGAAGGTCTGTGCAGCTTTTGGTCCCACACCTGTGGGTGCCACCTTCAACAGAAGCAGTAGGCACATCACCAGCTATCCCTCCATGACAGGAGAGGCTGTTGCTCATGAAGGGCTGGCTTACTATGATCCGCTCATGTCCATATGCTGTTCATTTAACTTCACACTAACTTACTGGAGACAGTTAAGGTATTGCTACTCACACTTTATAAATGAGGAGACTGGCTTAGAGAGGGTAAGTAGCTTGCCCAGTAAGTTCAGGAAGTGGAATTCAAATTAAGGCTCACTTCATTTATCAGAATGTCCTACACAGTCTGAAGTGTAGTGTTTGTTTTAAACTAACAGGAAATATCATTTTTACTCTTATTTTTAAGTATATACACTTGCTAAGAAAGACTCAAATACAGCCAGGAGCAGGGGCACAAGCCTGTGATCCCAGCAATTCTAGAGGCTGAGGCAGGAGGATGGTAAGTTTGAGGCCAGTCTCAGCAACTTAGCAAGACCCCGCCTCAAAATAAAAAAATAAAATGCAGCTCAGTGATAAAGAGCCTCTGAGTTCAATCCTCAGTACTAAAAAAAATAAAAAGAAAGGAAAAAGAGAAAGACTCAAATACTATGGACAAACAAAATGTGAGAGCTGTCCAGTTGTTGTTCACCCATTTTGCCACACTCTGGCTAATACTGGGCATTTAATTACTGCTTTACCACTTTTAAAAGAATCTTTGCTGAACATCACTTTTTTTTTTTTTTTACTTTCTATGAATTTAATGATGATATGCAGTATATTTTACATTAATTGGCCACTTTGATTTCCTCTAGCATCTCTACATGAGCTTTGCCCATTTTATTCTTTCTTTCTTTTTCTTATCTTTTTGCAGTACTGGGGACCAAACCCAGGGCCTCACATATGCTAGCCAAGCACTCTACCACGGAGCTACATCTTCAGCCCTTTTTATTTCTCATTTTGAGGCAGGGTCTCACTCAATCACTTAGGGCCTTGCTAAGTTGCTGAGGATGGCGTCACAGGAATTGCTGGTGTGTGCCACCCTGCCTATCTCTTGTATTTTTTTAATATTAATTTTATAACACTCATTGTACATAAGGAAAATGAGCTCTGTGTCACATGTTGCTAACATTTTTCTTTCTTCCTTCCCTCTCTTCTTCCCTGTCTTTTTTTGCAGTGCTAGGACTGAACCCAGGGCTCCACACATGCTAGGTCAAGGGCTCTATCATGAGCTAAATTGCCAGCATCCTCATTGTCTTTTGATTTTTGTATGTGTGTGGTGCTGGGGATGAAACCCAAGGCTTGAGCACACTAAGCACAAGATCTACCACTGAACTACGCCGCCAGCTCCAAGGTTTTAGTTTTTCCATTAGTGGATATGTACAGTACTGCGTCCTTCGACACAGCTACAGGTATGGCTCCCTCTCCTTCCATAAACAGACTAATATAAATGTACTATCCAATCCACAAGAATGAAGCCACGATAAAAATGCTGAATGTTCCCTTTTATAAGAGAGTTTACTTGCTATTTTAGGATCTCAATTTAAGAACACCTCTTAGATCAGGAAACAGTGAACATACGTGTTCAAATATAGAAGGAAGAACACGTGCATGGCTCTCAGAAATGAAAAAAGTTAATGAGGAAAACCAGAGAATGAGCTGCATGCCCAGAATGTACATGGGGAAAAATACACAGGTCAGGTTTTAAAAATCTTGACACCAAAAAATCTTTCTCAGGGAAACAACCAAACGCAAAACCCCTAGACTCTTCCATTTGTGACCGAACCTGAGAAGCCGGGGGAGCGGGGGCGCGGGGGCGCACCACAGGCAGCTCACCCCCCGCCTCAGCAACAGAACCGTCCTCTTCGGAATCTCTCTCCTCTGGGCATCCTGGCCTCCCCACACTGGTTTCCATGAGGCCCGGGGAAACAGCATCTGCCGTTCCCACCAGGGTCAGGGAAGACCTCTGCTGCCGGCCGAGGTGGCTTATTGGCCCTCTCTGTGCTATTTCATCCCTTCCCTCTGATATTTCATCCTTTCCCTCTGCTCCCCTTTCTGGAGCTGGGTCACCACTCTCGTTTGGCCTCAATGCAGGCTGTCACCTTACTTTCTACCTAGGAGTCCCCCAACCCCTTTTTTTGGTATTGGAGATTAAGCCCAGGGGTGTTTAACCATTAAGCTGCATCCCCAGCTACATCCCTTTTTAGTCTTATTTTGAGACACTGCTTATGGCCTTGCTAAATTGCTGAGGTTGGCCTTGAACTTTCAATCCTCCTGCCTTAATCTGCCGAGTTGCTGGGATTACTGGTGTGTGCCATCATTCCTGGCCCAAGGAGTCCTCTTGCTGTGCTCTCCATGCCTGGTCCACAGCAGCCTCCCACTGCTCTTGGTGAGTGTATCCACCTCTACTCAGTGTCCCACAGGAGCCCTAAACTCAGTCGAGGTAAAAGCAAACTCCAATATGCCCTGTCCACCCTTCACACTTCTACAAGGGACAATGAAAACCTGGGGCACAAGCCTGTTCTTTATTCCCCACCATCACCCACCCTTTGACCAAGCCAGAATCTCAGCACAGCCCTCTGACCTCTGTTTCTCTTAGTCCCCAGGTCAACTGAAACTTTCCCCTACACCTCATCTTTGTTTTACCTCCCCAATTCACCTCCCATTTCTGGCCTCCTTAAGCCACCTTGTAACAAACAGCCAGAGTGAGCTTTCCAACCTTCCAACCTCAAACTGGGGGGTCCAGAGTGGTGCTCTCTCTTTATACTGCCAGCAGACATAAGCTATTTACAAACCTTATAAGGATGGGGGACTTTTGCACATGAAGAGGCAGGAAGGACATCTTATCAGCATATCCTTCCAGGGAAAGGGCAGTTGACACTATATTCAGTATATGAAAAGACTTTTCAATTTGCAAACAAATTACAACATAAACTATGACATTAAAGTGTCTAATTATTTTCTTGATGCAAGATTGTCAGTTTGGTGATCTTTACAAAGCAATCATCAAGTGTGGAGCTTGTTCTGAAATCCAAACACTTACTAAAAATCAAGTTTCTGCTGAGATGTAGCTCTGTGCTACAGCACTTGCCTAGAAATGCGAGTCCCTGGGTCTGATCTTCAGCACTGCAAAACAACGACAACAAAAGTCCTCTTTGATCTGAGTGTGCTGATCAGGAAGACAAAATGATATTTCACTCACAACCTCTGATGAGCTGAGCTAAGCAGAGGAATGACAACTTCTTTTTCCAGAGGGTCCAGAATGCCCAGGCCATTATTAGGCTCCTAATAGTCTATAACATCACAGCTCTGAGGCCTGGGTCCCCTCATGTCTGACTCACCCTGATCAGGAGATGGGCTGTGTGAACAGCAGCTTAGAATTTAGCTTGGACTTTTGAAGACGGTACTTTCAGAGATATGCTCATCACAGACACACATGTACATGTCCACACACACATGTGCATGCACACACGCTTGCCCCAGCCCTAGAATGCTTTTCTTGCCTTGGAGCATCTGTGAACTTGCTGGTTAAGTCAGCAGCCTGATGTTCCCAAAAGTTAACTCACAGTCCTTATCATTCACTACTCTGCTCTGCGCATCCAGCATTGTGTTTAATATTTGCTAGACAGACTAGTAACTACTTGTTTAGAGAAGACTGCCGAGTTCTCCAGTCACACTTTGTCCCTGACAGATTTGGGATAAAAGCTTGGCTTTTTTTTTTTTTTTTACCTTGGGATGACTTAAAAAACTCTCATCAATTCAATGTATATTTTGGAAGAATTTTTCAATTTAAAAATGTTACTTGGTGTTTCTTCCTGCTAAAAATATTATGTTCTGAATCTGCTTTAGAGTTTACCATGACCCTGCAGGGTAAAAAGCCTGAAAAGAATGAGGCACCACTGAGGTCCAGGTGAGGACTTTGGTCCTTATCTTAAAAACAATGGGAAGCCTCCAAAGGGATGTTAAGCCCGCCACACAATGGAAGAGCTTCACCACAAAAGCCAGCTGGCTAGCCGCAGGTGCAGAACTACCTAAACTGGGGAGGAGGGACGAAGGGCAGGCAGGGGAGCCTTTCTTGTGGTCTAGAAGAGAGATGAGGAGCTCCGTGGTGGGGACCCTGAGGAAGGGACCAGACAGGATTCCAAAGATATTTAGAAGATAAAAAAAATCAAGAACATTGGCCAGTGGGTCTGGTGGAGGAGGGTGGGGAAGAATCACAGGCTCCAAGATGCCTCCTAGACTTCTTCCTTCTACAGCTGGGTAGGTGGTGCTCTCCACCAGGTGGAACAAGGACAAAATCCCAGGTGGGTGGGGAAGAACATGCTGGGCTGGAGATAATGACAAGCCTCTCCCTCTTTGCCCCCTCCCTCCAGATGTGCAGGTGGTAGAGTACCTGTGGATAGCTGATTCTGGGGCTCAGAAGTTCTGTGATGTCTGGTGGTCTTCAGAGAAGCCAGGCTATCCAACACCAGAGGCATGTCCTTAAATCACTGCTCTTCAAACAGCCAACAAATAAGCTGAAGCCTGTCTTTTGGGTATATGCTTCATTCTCTGGGCACCACCTGCCTAGTTGCCTGGTTTCATACAGCACTATTCCAAGTTCTGTGTGTGTGTGTGCGCGCACGTGTGCGCACATGCAGTACTGAGGACCAAACCCAGGGCCTCATGCACACAAAGCAAGACCTACCACTGAGCTATATCCCCAATTCCCCGTTCTTCTCTTTTTATTTGGAGACAGGGTCTTGCTAAATTGCTGAGGCTGTCCTCCAACTTTCGATTCTCCTGCCTCGGCCTCCCAAGCAGCTGGGGTTATAGGAATGCGCCGCCACGCCAGTCTTTCCTCACAGTTCTTAATGATCCTGGTGACAAAGGGTTAGCAATAACAGGACACTGAACACCTATATAAAACTTAACACTGTTAATGGAACTTTAAAAAGAGGGGAGACAGTTTTTTAAAAGGTTTTTTTTTTTTTTGGTAGAATGCTTTATGTATGTATATGTAAAATAAGTTAAAAAAATGTAAAACAACAAAACAAAACAAAAAAAACAAAACCAAAACCAAAAATGAAACTTTCCAAAGCCAACTATAGATCATCTTTTAAACTGTTTAATGCTATGGGCTTTTTTTGTTGTTTGTTGGTTCACCACTATTTCCACCTTTGATAATGGGACACTGACCACCTAGCTGTCAAGTGCTTTCAGTTGGGTTGGTGCTTAAACAAGTTACTCATCTTTGGAGAAACAGCTGAATGGGACACATATATATCACATTACATTGTGACAACCTAAGTTCCTCCTTCACTTTCAGTATGAGAAGTGAAGACCAAAACGGCTTTTGGGGATTGATGAATCACTTTCCAAAGATAATAGCTCTTCGAAGACACTAAACCACTTAGACTACCTATTTCAAAGGCACTAAAAGGGTTCTCTGAAGTTCTTGATTTTATTTAAGAGAAGCATAAATGAATGCTAATGCACACAGCACATCAGTAACAGAAGCAGCATTACTCACAAGTAAGATGGATTCTTTCAAGTAGTTTAGACCACTTATCTGGATAAAAACTGCTATTCCAATTAGTAGTATTAAAAATTAATGTTGGAGGAGCCATGAAGAAAACCTGTATGAGATGGTCATCTGAATTTCAACATATTTTAAAACTGCAACTCAAACAGAGGAAATGCATCTTAATTGTGATGACGGCCTGGTACATTTTCCCTAACATTTCTTTAGTTAACCCTCTTCCATAATAATTAGAAAGAGGAGTGGCATAAACTAATAGCACTTATTTTCACATTGGAAAGTACTGCATTTGTAAAAATATTTGTTTTTTCAATATTTTGCTTATGTTTACATTTAAATTAGTTTTATATTTCCACATGTAAATTGTGGTGAGAAGGAGGCTTATTAGGGATATTTTAGGTGTCCAGTTAGAAGTAGGTCAGAGAATCATGGCTAATAAAAAGTTGATATTAAAGTAGTAATTCTAAAAGCATCATGCTACAATCAACTTTAAAGAAACCTACATATGAACCGGGCGCAGTGGCACAAGCCTGTAATCCCAGCACTTTAGGAGGCTGAGACAGGTGAGTTGCGAGTTCAAAGCCAGCCTCAGCAACGGCGAGGTGCTAAGCAACTCAGTGAGACCCTGTCTCTACATAAAACACAAAATAGGGCTGGGGATGTGGCTCAGTGGTTGAGTACCCCTGAGTTCAAGCCCCAGTACAAAAAAAAAAAAAAAAAAAAAAAAAAAAAGGGTAACCTACATATGATCATCCCTAGCAAAATTAAAAACCCTCATCTGCTTCTACTAACCAAAGTAGAGATTGCCTTCCTTTTTTACGTACCATATGATGATTCATAAAATTAATCTGAAGAAAATATAATCACAGGTCTAGTTTAAGATGAGTTGCAAATGTGTTTAAGTGAGGTCTTAAATAAGTATACTTCTGTATTTTAGAAAAGAGTTTCTCAAACTTTTTGGTGTTAGGACCCCTTCATGCTCTTTAAAATTACTGAAGACATTAAAAAAACCTTTGTTGTAAGCCAGTTGTGGTGAAGCATGCCTGTAATTTCAGCTACTTGGGAGGCTGAGGGAGAAAGACTGCCAAGTTCAAGGCCAGCCTGGGCAACTCAGTGAGACCCTCTCTCAAAATAAAATTTTAAAAAAGGATGGTGATGTAGCTTAGTGGTAGAACATTTGCCTAGCATGCTTAAGGTCCTGGGTTCATCCCCAGTACCAAAATAAACAAACTTTTGTTTATTTAGATTATAACTAGTGATGTTTACCATTAGAAAATATGGAATTTAGAAAAATAAAATTTAGGAATTGAAAATGATTCAATTAAAAAATCCACTACTTGTTAATGAGTAACATGTTTCAATGAAAATAATTGTATTTTCAAAAACAACACAAAATAGTGAAGTAGCTTTTTAAATATTTTTCTAATTGTCTTTATTTTACTAGCCAAAATATCAGGTAATTCTGAATAGTCCTTTTTTTTTTTGGTACTGGGGATTGAACTCAAGGGTACTCGACCACTAAGCCACATCCCCAGCTCCATTTCTGTATTTTATTTAGAGACAAGGAAGGTCTCACTGAGTTGCTTAGCACCTTGCCATTGCTGAGGCTGGCTTTGAACATCCGATTCTCCTGTCCCAGCCTCCCAAGGTGCTAGGATCACAGGTGTGTCCCACCGCATCCAGTTTCTGAATACTCTTATTTGACATTACACCAAACTTGGACAAGTGTTAGCTTTTTAAAGGCTAGTTGTGCAAACTAAAACTGTAGCAATGCGTGAACTTTTCCTTCTTTGTTTTGGTAAAATTCACCGGTCTATGCACTTCAAATGGAATTTTTCCCACGTATGATTTTGAACATAATTCATTGGTTATTTGGAAAATATTGGCTCACTGAATTATGCTTATTTTCCCAATATCAACATATTGAAAGGACAATAATATCTTGGTATTATGAAAATAGTTTTGACCTCAAGGACTCTTGACAGGATCCTAGGGATTCACAAGGGTCTGTAGACCACATGACAATCACTGTACAAAATCATTTTGGGAACTCGGATAATCTAAATAACCAGCCTGGCCCAGGAGAACACATGCTTACTTTGAAATTGTTTTCAGATGATTATGCAAATTTCTTTGGGGCTGAATTTAGAGGATACGCACAATTTTAAAGAAACCTCTTGCAAAGTGAAAAGTAGTTCCAAAAGTATTTGTCCACATAAATGCTTTACAAATTTCTACCTTTACATGGTGAGCTTTATTGTAGTGAGAACAAAAGTCACATGATGCATACCTCATACACGTGTTTGGGTATAAATACCAACTTCTAACTCTACCATGTAAAAACGGCCCTACATGTCTTGGACTGCCAAGCATTGTTTTGATTCCACACTTTTTTTTTTTTCCTATGGTATCTGGGATGAACCCAGGGCCTCTCGCATGCTAGCTAAAGTTTCTACCATGGAGCTACACCCCCAGAATCACCCCCACCCCAAGATGGGCAACTTACCAAGTTGCCCGGACTGGCCTTGAACTTGCAATCTTCCTACCTTAGCCTCGCCAATAGCTGGGATGGCAGCATGTATCACTATGCCTGGCTCAGATTCCACATCTTTTTTTTTTTTTGGTACCAGGGATTGAACCCAGGGGTGCTCAACCACTGTGCCACATCCCCAGCCCTTTTTAAATATTTAGAGACAGGGTCTACCTAAGTTGCCAAGGCTGGCTTTGAACTTGTGATCCTCCTGCCTCAGCCTCTGGAGCTGCTGGGATGTGCCTCTGTACCCAGCCTAATTTCACATTTTAATGGCAATACCAGCATTGTGGAAAGGCTATTTTATTCACTACCAACTCAATGCAATATTTTAAAGCTCTCAAAAATGTTCTCAATCTAATGTTTAGAATGTTCACAATAATATTCCCTTCATAATAAAATTCAATTCCCTTTTATATTTTCAAGATTGTGTTCAGAGACCCAAAGAGCACAAGGAAATAGGAAAAGTGATTTGCCCTTTTGCCAGATGCATTTTGAAATTTATTATAAAAATCTCCAGCACATCAGCAGTTCTTCCAACCTTCCTTCCCTGTGTTTGATGCATACTACTTGACTAGCTTTTCAAAGTTAAAACAGGGAAAGGCAAGGAAAAAGGAGTGGGTTTGCGGATGAAGCATCAAGACACACTGAGATAGCAGGTGGATCCCCCAACGCTAAAGAAGCTGGTCCCAAGCAGGTACCACACATAGGTCTTAGGTATTTTCTTCACTCTCCCCTGTAATCCTCAAACTGGGGAAAGCACATCCTTGTATTCAAGGACAAGCAGTAGGTACTTGAAATCACAGGGTTACAAGATGCTGTCTTCTTAGGAGGTGTGGGGTAAGTAAATCTTTATATTATGTGAACTTACAAAACTGCAAAATTTGCAAGTTACTATTAGTCTTAAAAAAAACAAAAGCAGCTGTCACTGGAAGCTTTTATTCTGAGACTTAAAACTTGCCTAGTGTTTGCTGCTGGAGAAAGTTTACACCAATCTATTTACATCCTTTTTGAAAAGAAGCTCTAAAACTGGCAAATACGAAAATGGATTATAGGATAACACTTTAAGGGTGGTTTATATTCCCACAAGTAAGCTCCTACATTGTTGACTTTGGGTGTCATTTAATACCATGGTGTATTACTTCTTTAAAATGACCTTTTAACAGTTTACAAACATCTGGTTACATACCAGGATTATTCTGAATGCCAAAAAAAACCCCACAAAAAACCCTATTATTTTCGGTTTGTGATAAGTCAGAGAAATGGATTAAAATGTCTTAGTTCTCGTTTTATAATACAATTTCAGGTTGCAGACTCAAATGCTAGTGCTCTGTACACCATGTGGGCCGTCAGGGTCTATACAGATGGTCTAGAGAGCACAGGTCCACTCGTTAAGCAAACCCAGACCATCCTTGAGTTCTGTGAGCTGAAATCCCGACTTCTTTTTGCCTCATTTTACAACTTAGGAAAACGAATAACATCTAGACTCTCACACGGTGTAGACCCATCGTGTGACGATGAAAGAGCAAATGAACAATGCAGATGGGAGGGGGATGTAAAGAGCTCGGGTTATTTCCCTGGGGCAGAGTTAGGAGTTCTAATGGCCGGGTGGAAGTTCTGGCCGTAAATGGTGTAGCAGTAACCATTTTCACACTGCCCACCTACTCCCCTTCCTCGCTTTCCTCCTTACTGCCTCTTTAATTCACGGTCAGCTAAAGGCGACAAAAACCTTGTTTCCTACGCAGCTTCTAACTCAACGATTCTCTTTGCGGCCTTGTTTAAAAATTAATGGTTTGCGGGTTTCGCTGCACCCGGAAGACGACTCGGGCCCCAGACCGGCCTCGCGCCGCAACCTCCCCTTCCCGGAGCCGGCGGGGTGTGCCGAGGCGAGGAGGCAACCGCAGCTCAGATCCCGGATGCGCGGCCTTATCGCGGCGGGGAGCGCCGGTCAGGAGGAAGCCCAAGGACGCAGGCTCCGCGCGCTCAACAGCCGCCCAGGCCTCAGCAGGGGAGGAGACCCAGGCGGCGACCAGGGAGACTAACGCGCTGGGCAAACCAGAGCTGCCCAACGGCTGCGGGCCCCACCCCGAGCTCCTGGGGCGGGGGCTGGCTGGGGGCGGAGCCGGGGCGCGCCGCGAGGGGTCCCCGGGCCCCTCCGGTCTCGCGGGCCCCGCCCCCAGGCCCCGGGGGCGCAGGGGAGAAGAGGGGAGGGGCGACGCACTTCGGCCGCGCCGCACGCTCGCCGCTTCCCTCAGCCCGCGTGCGCGCGCGCGCTCGCCCCAAGTCCCGCGGAGTTTAACACAATGCCGACGCCTACGCCGTGCGCAACGCCCCGGCCGGCGCAACAGCCCCGGCGCCGGGGGCGGGGGCGACCCAGCCAGGGAGAGGGGATGAGCGCGCGCGAGAGCCGCAGACAGCGCGAGACCCGAAGAGGCCGGAAGCGCGCGTGCGCGCCCCCGCCCGCGAGCGGGGAGGCGGAGCCGCAGCAGTAGCGGCAGCAGCTGTAGGAGCCGCTGCAGCTGGGAGAAGCGCCAGAGAGGCCGGGCCTGCTCCGGTCGGACCGGATCCCTCCCCTCCCCCTCCCTCCTTGCTCCCCTCCCCCAAACCCACTTCCGCAGCTCGCGGCCTTGCCGCCGAAGCAGCAGCGGCGGCAGCAGCAGGAGGCGGCAGCGGGGCGTCGGGAGGATTACGCACCTGACGGGCCCGCCTCTCGGGGCTCCAGCGCGGGACCCTCACCGGCTGCCGCCGCTCGGGACGCACTTCGCGGTGGCGGCGGGAAGGGAGGGACCGGCGACGGAGAACGGAACGCGAATCGCCCCCCTCCCCTTCCTCCCTCCCTTCGATCCGCCGCCCGCCCTCTCGGCTTCCGTCCCCTCCCCCTCCCGCAAAGCCCCGGATGGAGCCGCCGCCGACTCGCCGCCGCCTGGCTCCGGGGGATGGTTTTGTCAGGCGGCCAGAGCCCCGGCGCCAGGCGCAGCCGCCACCGCCCCCACGGGCCGCCCCTGCCCTCGCTTCCCAGAACCGGGTCTCGTGTGGTCCGGGCCCTCCGCCTGCCTTCACCCGGAGCCTCGGGACGGGGGTCATTCGTCTTCTTTGTTGCCACTGCCGCTGCCGGAACCGTTTGCGAGCTCCGGTGGCCCCCGCCCCCCTCCGCTTTCCCGGAGCCCGGGCCGGGGGCGGCACGTGGGCACCGGCCCCGGGAGGCGGAGGCGGTGCGCGCTTACCTGTCGCCGGTGCTGCTGCGGCGGGGGGTGTGGAGGAGGCAGCGCTGGGCAGCTTCGGCCGTGCCGTCCTCCCTGCCGCCGCCGCCTTTCCTCGCTGCTGCTGCTGCTGCTGCTGCCGCCGCGGTCGGTGTCTCCGGCGCGGCGGCGGCGGCGGCGGCGGGGCTTTTCCTGTCCGGTTACGTTAAGGTCACATGACCGAGAGAGCGGAGCGACTAGTGCAAAGAGGCTGAGAGCGGCTCCCGCCGGGGGGGAGAGGCGGCGAGAGAGCAGTGGCGGCAAGAGCCCCCTCCGCCCCCCCAGCCGCTCCCCTCCCCCCGCCCGCCTCCGCCTCCGCCTCCTGCTGCTCTGCCGCCGCCGCCGCCGCCTGCAGCACTAACTACACTGCCGCTCCCCACCCAGGCTCGGCTCTCTGCTCCAGCCAAACTTCTGCGAGCCATGTGCAGCCGAGGCGAGGAAACTTCTCTGCACCTATTGGGGCTGGAGGCTTGAGTCACCAGCCCCCTGTTTACATAAAGTGTTTAGGTAGGACATATCTTCGAGACACTCGGGGTACAGATGAGAGCTGCTAGGATACTTCTCTCAGCTTCTGCTTGACATCTCTTGGCCTGTACCTTTTTCCCTTGACATCCTGTATTAGCTTAGATTTTCATCTTTAAAGACATATAGAACCAGGGAACAGTTGTAAATCACTAGTATCTTGTCACCAGTGCTAATTGAAAGTCATACTGAAGTGCTGTGATGGAGGGTAGATGTGCTTCCTCAGACAAGTTGAATATGGTGTAAGCTTTGTGTTAGGATTGAATTTGATGGTTATTTCAGAAATTGGGTTTGGGTTTTTCCACTTTTGGTCCAAGAAAATCAGAGTCTGCAGAACATGTTTAAGAAGGGTTTACTCTCCTGTTAAGTTTTGGTCTTTTGAGGTGCTGGTAGAATGGATTCCATAGTTGCCTCTCTTCTAGATTTTGAGGTCGGGTAAATCTTTTAAAGGGAGATCCTGAAACATGCTAACATGTCGGGGATTAGGATTCCCTGATGGTCATCAAGTTTATTTTTTTGCCATTTTTGCTAGAATTTATGTATTTTTTTTTATTTGAAAGTACAGTTGAGTCCTTTGAAGACTGGAGTTTTACGATTTATTTTACATTATCTAGGGTTTTGAAGACTTAAAGGATAAGGCTTGGTTCATAAGGAAATGGAGGCAGTAGTTCCCAGGTTACCAAGTTTTAAAGCATGTTAACCTGTTCATTAAGTACCTTGATATCTAACTCGTTTTGGTTTTGTACATCCAGACCCTGGAACAGTGCCTGGCATGTAGTTTACAATACATGTAAGGCAAGCTTATTATCTGAAGACAATTTAACGTACAGAATGTCCCTCTTAAAAATCTTGAGTTTGATTTAGTATTCAGTTGTTTCAGCAGCTACTGATGACTAATTCCTTCTTTGAAGACAGAATAAGCAGCTGTTTAACTTTAGTGGCCCCAAAGTGAATAATAGATACAGCATATACCTGCCTTGAACTTTCTTATTCTTTGATCAGCTAGATAAATGACTTCTTGAGTGGCTAAATATCTGCCTCCAAAACCAAATTCTGATCTTCATGTAAGTGTACTAGTGCACTGTCACTAAAACATCAAAGTTGGTCTTCAGATTGGCATGTGACCTTCCTTGTAGTGGCTCTATAGTTCGTCTGTTTTCTCTTATTACAAAACTAAAGTGATTTTGATTGTTCTGTAGGGAATCAGAGATCTTCTTAAGCTTAATTATTTGTACCTTGACTTTGAAATCTTCCAAGTCGTGCTGATAGAGTACTTATGTGAAGAGTGACCTGATTTAAGAAGAAACTATAAGAAAAGGTGAATAAACACTGAAGTTTTAGATTGAAGTCATTAGGCTGAAACTTGGCCTATATGTTAGAGTAAGTGGCCTTGGGTCAAGGTAAATATGCTTATTCTTAAGATGAGTGAACAATTTCCCAGTCCTACAGTTGATATAGGTTTATAGAAATTAGCTTACCCCCTAAAACTGAGTATTCCTAAGGAATGTGCTGTCAAGAGCATCCTATTCTTTTCAAGAGCTGCTGCTGTTGAATTTATAACTGGGCGACTTGGCTGCTAATTCTCAAGGCATAGGCAGGCACACTTGACTTTTGCCAGGTATACAGGCTGTTTTGATAATTGTCACCGTCATTCCGTAGCATTATAAGGATAGCCATACAGACCGTATCTGCCTTCTTCAACATTTAGATGTAGATTTACTAGAAAGTCTGGTTATAGGAGAGCCACAAACGCCCTGAGTTAAGTGATAAGAAAAATTAGTCATTTTTAGTGTTTACTGATTTATTTTTGTATTTTGAAGATAAATCTGGCATATTAGGAGTTAAAAAATCATTAACACATTTTACTTCAAAGAAAATCACTGCTTAAATGTATAATGAGTAGACACTCATCAACAAGTTATGCATAAATATTTTGCGAAGTCTTGTGTTGCTAAAAGTTTTGATTTTCTGAGATATAACCATAAAAATGGGCAGTTGCTTGTGAGGAGGAGAGTTCCTGTGTGACTGTGACAGTGGACAGAAAGCAATTTAATATCTCTGAACTTAACCTTGTATTTTTCTTGGTTTTGGAGAAAATTTGTGAGTGTGTGCTCAGGTTGAAAATGTAGTTTCCTTTAACACTGACGAGAAAAGTAACTGGAGGAAGAAATGATAAATGTGGTTAAAGCTCAGCAGCTTTTCCACTAAATTTTTATGAAAGATGTCCTATTGAGTAACTTCTTAAATTAGGAAAATGACATGTTTTTACATGTTAGACTTTGAAGTCTAGGGCAAATACCATGCCTTCTGATTTATAACATTTAACATGAATCAGAAAAGATGTATTTTGAGAGAATCTTAATGTTTCATTGGGTTGGTTTAGTCATAAAATTTTATAGAAAATGCTTGTTTTATAGTTAATTGTTATTGAGATCATATTTCCTCAAGGAATTTTGTTTTAGGAAGCTTTTTGTTTTAATGATGTAGACCTGTAGGTATTTACATTTTCAACTGTAATTCTAAGAAACATTTTAAATTGCTACCTACTAAATACATACGTAAAACTGATATTTTAGGAAATAGTACTAATGAGTGATGTACACTGTTTTCATCTTTTCTATTTCATTTTTTAAAACGTAGATTGGGCAGCCTTAAATATTTTTCATTAACTGCAAATGAGTCAAGGTCCATAGTCTGAAAAAGTTATAAATGAACCCCAAACTTAGTGGCTTAAAATTATAAACATGTTTGTCACACATGGTTGGGAATCAGTGAGTAGCAAAACGGGATGACTGTCTCAAGGTGTCTTTCATGCTTTTGCAGTTGGTATGTTGACTGGGGCTGCAGGATCTGCTTCCAAGGTGGCTCACTTTGGCAAGTCATTACTGGCTCATGGCAAGTCTCAGTTCTCCATTGTATTGTATTGTATTGCTTGCGTGTCCTCACATCATGGTGGAAGTTGGCTTCCCTAGACTGAGTAATCCAAACTGGAGCAAAGAGGAAGCCACACACCATTACTTAGGCCATCATTCTATTAAAAGCAAAACACTGAGTCCATCGTGAACTTAAGGGTGTGGGCATATTTTAATTACCATTTCAGTTTTTTATTTTTCCAGTTTATGGATAAATTAGGATTGAACCAAAAACCTTGCTTAAGTCAATCTGTAAGTAATTAGCTACTCCCACCTCATCTAGTCTCACTCTTCCCACTCTTAAATTTGAGGAAGCATGCTCAAAGAAGTTAAGTCATTAATTGGTCCAAGGCCAGTCTTAGTAGAATTTCACAGCTTTTCTCTGACCTTTGTCATGAATAATCTGTGAGCCCATAAAGATGGGAGAATTGGTAAATTTTTTTTGGTACTGGGGATTGAACTTGGGGATACTTGATCACTGAGCCACATCTCCAGCCCTACTTTGTGTTTTATGTAGAGACAGGGTCTGTCTCACTGAGTTGCTTAGCGCCTTGCCCATTGCTGAGGCTGGGTTTGAATGCGCAATTCTGTTTCAGCCTCCTAAAGTGCTGGGATTACAGGCTTGCGCCACTGCGCCTGGTTGATAATCAGGATTTAAATACAAAAAACTATCCCACTTTTTTATGCGGTGAAATTTTCATGGAAACTTTGGGACTGAAAGGATATTTTTCTAAGATAAATTTTAGTTTAGTTGTAGAAGGAGAACTCTTGAGACCATGACACTAATAGTGTACGTGAAGCCTGGATACGTTGATAATTCCTGACTTTTAAAACCACTGCTCCATTAGGCTTTTCTGAGAAATGGGGGGATATAGTAAGTGATCTAAGAGAATAGAATTATGACAAGTTTTTTTCTTAAAACACTTTGCATTTTCTCATCACCATGATGCCTGACAGTTCCTATTTCAAAGCACCGTTTGTACGTACTTAGTGATTGCTCCTTTTCATCTACCTCCGTCTTGTATCTCTTGCCCTAACTAAGCTTTTTGAGCGTGCTCTTGTGTACTAAAGGACCTAAGATGATGATTTTTCCCATTACTAATGAATGAAAAGATAATTACTGTTGTAGAAAGCCTTTGGGTGTAATTGGTAGGTGCTGGTGATATATATGTGAATAAGAACTAACTGCTCAAAGTGCAGTGGGGGATAAAAACACAAATCAGATAATATAGTTGGTTCTATTCTACAGGTGTGCAAAGTACTGTAGTAATGTAGTTGGAAGTTGATATGTAAACTAATGAAGGGTGAACAGGTATTCAAGAGATAGGATTAATTTGGTGATATGTTGGGGGGTTATACATTTCTTTTATTCCTTCATTACACATTTACCTAGAATTGTTTCCCTCTTTTTGGTGGCAAATTACCATCATAATGAGTTGCTTGTTTTTGTGGCATGTTCATTCTTGTTCTCTAGAACTATGGTTCATTTCAGTAGCTGATAGCCACATGTGCTGTATAAATAAATAAATTGCTAGCCCCATGTGCTCAGTGGCTACAGTGAGGCTGGAGACTATTATATTGGATAGAACAGATACTATAGAAGATTTGTGTTGAAGAAAGTTCTATTAGGAATTGTAGCATTAGAGTTAAATTTTACTTGTCTGTGTATTACTTGTGTGTTGAGTTAGGAATAGAAAAAGGAACTCAGTAGCTTCCTTACACTTACTGGGAGAGATATACTAGTTGGTAATTATGAATAGAGGGGAGATGGTGTATAGTCTGTTGTAGAGGTCAAGTAGGCTTTGGGCTAGAATCGTGCTCTGTTCCTTGTAAGCTGTTAACCTGTGAGCCTCAGGGCTTTTTTTTTGTTTGTTTTTTTAAACTCAAATAGGGGTACTATTCATCTCAAGAGTTTTGTTAGTGAGATCCTGTCTTCAGATAGAAAGGACTGGGGATGTGGCTCAGTGCTAAAGCACCTCCAGGTTCAATACCCATTACCCCCCCACCCCAGTTTTGTGAATATAAAATAGTATACACAAGAGGGTTTACTTAGTATAGTACTTTGGTAAATAATAGGATCATTAATATATTTTTGTAGTGAAACTGATTTAAAATAATTTAAATTTTTACAATAAAATTGGACTTTCCCCCACAAAGTTCTGTGAATTTCAACATGGTATATACATTTCTGCTATTTCCACCAGGATAGACAGATCTTTTACTTCAAAAAACTTCCTGAGGTCTCTTTTTGCGAGGGGAGAGTTCTGAGGGAGGGGCCTCTGGGATTGAACCTAGGGCTAGTGCTACCACAGAACATCCTCAGCCCTTTTTATTTTTGAGATAGGGTCTCTAAAAAGTTGTCCAGGCTGGCCTTGAACATGCAATTTTGCTGCCTCAGGCTCCCAAGTAGCGGGTATTACAGGCTTGGGGCCCACTTGGCTAGGGTTGTTCTTTCTAAGAGGACTTGCCATCCTCCTATCCCTAACCCTTTGCACCAACTAATTTGTTCTCTCTATATTTGGAGTTTTCTAGCCTGCTATGTAAATGAAATCGTACAATTTGTAGCCTTTTCAGACTGGCCCCTTATTCAGCCAAGCTAAGTTAGAGATTCATCCAAGTTGTTACAAGTATCAGTAGTTCACAGCTGCTCTTTTCTTTTTTCTTTTCAGGGGATCAAACCCTGGGCAGCTGGCAAAAGTGCTCAGTTATACCCTTGGGCACCACAACTGATTTTTTTTTGTAAAGATACTTAACTTTAATTTTGAAATTTACTCCCCCTCCCCCCCAGGGTTCTGGGAATGGAATCCATAGCACATGGTAGGCAAGCACTCTTATCATTGGACTAAACCCCCAGGCCTTGTAACATTATGTCTTTAACAAAAAATGTGAATCTGAATTCTTATAGTTCAAGTTGTATTTGACTTGGGATTTTTATATTTAAAAGTGAAATCTATGGCCGGTCATAGTGGTACATGCCTATAGTTCCAGCTACTTGGGAGGCCAAGGCAGGAGGATCACAAATCTCCAGGTTAGCCTGGTCAATTCAGTGGCACACTGTCTCAAAATTTAGAAAAGGCTGGGGATGGAGGTCAGTGACAGAATGCCCCTGGATTCAGTCCTGAGTAGAAAAAAAAGAAATACATGCTCAGATTTATAAGGAAAATTTACTACAGGTGGTTGTCAACTTTATGATGATGTAAAAGTAATATACATTTAGTAGGAACTGAACTCAGATTTTGAATATTGACCTTTTCCTGGGTAGGGTATGTGGTATGATCCCCTTAGCTACAGCTTTAGTCAGCCAGGCACTCATAAGTGTGAACGACTGATACTCTACATTCCTAAGCTAGGAGTTTGGTAAGTTAGGCACACTGAATGCATTTTGGACTTGACATTTTTAATTTAGGATAGGTTATTAAGGGAGGGGCCAATCCCATTGTAAGTAGAGGAGCATATGTACTTCCCTTGATTACATACTACTGTATGTCTGTATTGATACCAGTGTTTTTCTTTATGAAAATGACTGGGTCATTGGTAGGGGAGGCTCTTGTTTTTAGTAGTTGATTCATATCAAAGATCTGTAGTGTTGTAGCAAAGTCCTGAGTTGAAAAAGTTTTTTTTTTTTAAATATATTTTTTTTAGTTGTTGATGGACTTTTATTTATTTTTATGTGGTGCTGAGGATCAAACCCAGTGCCTCATACATACCAGGCAAGTGCTCTACTACTGAGCCATAACCCCAGCCCCCAAAAAGGTGGTTTTTGAAACAAGATTAGAGTAAAATGATATTTGAAGATAAGAGGACCAGTCCTGTTTTACCCAGGATGGCTGCTTCTAGGAAAACCCTTAGTCCCAGGCAATCCCAGGATGGTTGGTCAGTCTCTTTGAAAAGGGACACCCAGAAAACCAGAGTGTTCCATCCAGCTCATCAAGTTTTATTAGTGAACTAAAGGACTAATAATATTTCAAAGACTTCATTGTCACCAGAGTGCAGAATCTCCCAGGTAACCAGAATCCAAGCCACAGTGGCCTTTTAGATTAAGGTCTACATCTTGAATTTTGTTGCTATAGTGGTTTTAGGTTTGACTTACTACATCATTAATTTTTGTTAGTTTGCTATAGTCTAAGTCTTTGGTAAGTTCAAGAAGCAGTCTGATCTTTTTATGTTAGCAATTAAAAAAATTGTTATGGTAGCAAGTCAATTCCCAAGTTTTTTTTTTAAACCCTTGACTTTTTAAAATGACTATCTTTTTATATGGTGCCAAAGATCAAACCTAGTGCTTCACACATGCTAGGCAAGTGCTGTACCACTGAGCCACGACCCCAGTCCCAATTCACAAGTCTTGGGTGTAAAAGCCAAATTAAAAGTTGAGTTTGTACTTAATGAGAATCTTTTTCCTGTTTTGAGTTTGAAAATACAGATGATGCCTAAACTTAAAGTAAATCTTAAGTTCTATAACTTAATCGGTTCCCCTTTTTTGACTTTTCATGCTGCCTTTTCTGTAGATATACTGAGTGCCTGTCACAGTAAGTAGAATACATAGTTGCTTACTGGCTTCCCACTGCCTTTATTAGACAGCAAACTTTGTGGAAAGCAAGGGTCCTCTCTACAACACTGTCTTGGGACTTAGAGTAGGTATACTGGAAATTCCAGTAAATATTTGTTGAATTGAATGAAGGAACGAATGAGTAGGTTTTACAATGCTGCATGATTTCCACATTATTTCATCATAACATTTGAGGGGATATTGAATTTTATATTTTTTTATACTGGGGATTGAACCTAGGGACTTTAACCACTGAGACACATCCCTAGCCCTTTTAATGTTTTATTTAAAGAGAGTATCGCCGGGCGCGGTGGCTCAAGCCTGTAATCCCAGCACTCAGGGAGGCTGAGACAGGAGAATCGCGAGTTCAAAGCCAGCCTCAGCAATGGTGAGGCGCTAAGCAACTCAGTGAGACCCTGTCTCTACATAAAACACAAAATAGGGCTGGGGATGTGGCTCAGTGGTCAAGTGACCCTGAGTTCAATCCCCAGTACCAAAAAAAAAAGAGAGTATCTTGCTAAGTTGCTTAGGGCCTCTTTAAATTGCTGGGGTTGGCTTTGAACTTAACGTTCCTCCTGCCTCAGCCTACCGAATTGCTGGGATTACAGGCATGTGCCACCTCTTATGCCAAAACGTTTTGTTTTTAGGGAAGCATTTGAGTCTGTGTTTTGTTTCAAATTGTGCAGAGGGAATGGAAATATGGCCTTTAAAAAATGTCCTACCTGAAGCCACTGAGGTTCTGGTATAGTAACTGTGGTATGGAGCCCAGGAATCAGTAATACTAATGGACAGTCTGGGTGTTTGCTGAGGCACTTGGTTTGATGACTATACTTTGGAAAAAACTGCTTTAAAGGTGGTAGAAAGACAATAATTTAAACAGTGAATATAGTTCACTAGTGAAGAAATGATGAAACTAGAAATGTATTGAAAGCAATCCCTTTCCTGCCTGCTGTGGAATTACTCAAGAAGGCATCCAGAATATCTGTGAGCAGCTCCTGGTACATACAGAATGTATGGAGTTCTAAAAAGCCTTTTTAGGCTCAGGCTGGAGAGCCAACCCATTTTAAGCAGTGGTAGTACTGCTTTATATTTCAATGAACTCCATTCTGATTCAGGATTCAGTAACATCTATCCTTTTAAGTTTCAGTCTTCATGTTACTTAAAAGATTAAAAAGGGGATTCTAGAAATTTGCTTTAGCTTCCATTTAATCTCAGAATCATATATGAATTTTATTTGCTTTAGCTTCCATTTAATCTCAGAATCATATATGAATTTTTACCTAGTAAAATAAGATTGTAGGAAGAGTTAACACTCATACCGTCACATACAATTACACTAATCCTCACAGCAGCATTATGGAGGAGTACTATTATCAAGCCAAACAGATGAGGAAATTGAGGCCCAGAGAAATTCAGTGACTTAGACAAAGTGTAAGTGGTGATAAAGCAGGAATTTAAATCCAGGTTGATCCTAACCATTGAATGCTCATGGGTGATAGAATTCTTACACTATTTTGTGGCAGTAGGATAGGGGGGCATTTGGGAGCCAGTGGTAAATTTATTTACTTTAAATTCTCAGTATCTGGCATAATTGTCTTGGTCATTCTGTTCTTGAGATTGTGGTCCTGAAAATAATTTCTTGCTATTTCTGTTTCTAACTAAAATAGTTTTTAAAGCTTTTCCATAATTTAAGATTTTAATCATAAAAGTTGAATTGTTGGAAACCATAATTTCCAGTGTATCATACATACTGGTATCTAAAAGTAATTCTGTTATACCTAACCTTTCAGCCTTTGAATCTAGTGGAATGTAATACCATGAATTGATGTCCATCCATCATCCTTTTAAATATAGGTAAACTATTAAAATTTAATTTTGTTCCTTTTACTTGACAATATTTGTGTTACATTCCCCCCACAAAACTTTATCCTAATATAATAAATATCATTAGTCTTGATGATCTTTCATTTTGTGCCACATTTGTATATAAATTGTCAAATTTTAATTTGTTGTCACCAAAAGGTACTAAATATTCATGTTTTTTTCTGGATTGAGTTAAAATTGTTACTGTTACCTAAACAGCAAGTTTTATTTACATATTTATACTTAGAGTAAAAATTGTTTTGGAGGCGTGCTTCTTAAATCTTAGATGGGGGGGAGGGTAATGGCCCCGATTCAGGGAGGTTTCAAATTGTCCTCTGATTATGGCTTCCCAAAAGATTTTTAAGTATTTAAAGGGTGTTAAATACAGTGGACCAAACTATGCAGGATAGGTGAGAGATGCCTTCTATAAAGTCTAAGAAGAGAAGATGGGAAAGGAGAACTGGCTTGATGCACTGATTGCATGCTGACATATTATGGGTTACTTGGAATTTGATCTTAAAAGCAATTTGAACTATCCCATGTCCACATCCTCCTTGGAAAGTTTTTGGTTACCCTTGGGGTTGCACAGAACTCAGATGGAAGACAACTGCACAAGAAGCACTCTGCAGTATCCTGAAAATGAAGCCAGATATTCATTCACCTTACTACTGTTACAGCAGATAAAAAGAGTCCATCAGTAAAGGAATAAGATGAAGTGTATTCTCTTGGTTAAATACTATGTATTACTTGAGGTCTAAAATGAGTCTCCCTGGGTGCAGTGGTGCATGCCTATGATCCCAGTGGCTCAGGATGCTGATGCAGGAGGATCACAGGTTCAAAGCCAGCCACAGCAACTTAATAAGGTCCTGTCTTGGAACATTTTTTAAAAAGGGCTTGGGATGCGGCTCTGGTTAAGCACTCCTGGGTTCAATCTCCTGGTATCAAAAATCAAAACGACGACAGTCTCCTATTTTAGAACAAAGTAATATTGTGTGAACGTGTGTGTTTAAAAAAGCTAATTCATCTTAGGGGAGAGTAGGGCCCAAAGAAGAGTTATGCATTAAGATTTATTTATTTAAAGATGGGGTCTTATTGGGTTCTCCAGGCTGGTTTTACTCATGGGCTTGAGCGATTTTCCTGCCTTAGCCTCCTGAGTAGCTGAGACTATAGGTGTAGTACACTAGGCCTCATGAAACCTAGGCAAAAGCACTCTTAACTGAGCTGTGTCCTGAGCCCTTGACTTGCTCTTTAAGTATGTAAGTTTTCTCAGCTTGGTAGTTTAATTTTCCCAAAGTATGTGTGAAACAAGAAAAATAGTGTCTCTGGGAAGAACACTGTGACTGACTTAGTGGTAAAAGGATGGAAAGTACTGAGTAATGAAAAGGAATGTGCCGGTGAGCAGCTGATTCAAATTGTCATCTAAAATAGGAATGTTGCGTTTCTACCATCAAAAGCCTGTTGTGATAGTATGTTAATACTCCTGAGATCCTGTACTGTTCTTTTAGCCAAAGCCATGATAAAGAGGTGGTGTTCAAAATCTCAACCTATTTTAAGAAGTACGATTTTGCCTGGTGCAGTGGCACAATCCTCTGCAACTTTGTGAGACCCTGTCTCAAAAAGGGCTGGGGGTGCAGCTCAGTGGTAAAAAGTCTGGGTTCAATACCAAGAACTCAGGGAATCTGCTGAGATTTCCTAGATGATGTTATCCAAAGTTCTTTAATCTGAGAAAAACATTTTCCTTTTGGACTGTCACGATGCAGACTCAAACATTGTACTCTTCCTAATTTTTATTCAAGCAATAATATATTTAGGAGCTGAAAAAGATCACTGTAACAATTTCTTGATTTGAAATAAATATCTAAGTAAGAGATCACCCAGTAGTGCATGTTCATTTTTGATTGTAGAACTTCAATATCTCTTGCAATGACTGGTTATCACAGGATCAGAAAAATACTCGTCCCAGCTCAAACATTACCTTAGGATGATAAAAAGAATTAATTCCATGGCAAACAAATGTATTGCTGCAAACTACAATGACTTCCAGGACCGTGATTAATGAAAAATGTCCCCAAGTGAGAGTAAATACTTGCCTTTCTCCCATGTCAAGCTGCAAATCTGAGGCACAGTCGATTGATGTTGGGCTGTACATTATAAATTGACAACTAAAACTTCTAAATGCTACCTTTAAAATGTGGGACCTTTCAAAAAATTACATTCAACGTAATTGCAAAATATTAGTCATTTGAAACTTAAGCCTCTTTTCCAAATAGTAATTGAAACAGTTACCCCCTTTCCTGCTATAAATCTGCATCTCAAAATGTCTTTATCATAGGCCCTTTATTTGTTAAAAAAAATGTAAATGATTGTGCCAGTTTTTGTTCACCTCAATGGTGATGAGGATGACAATCATCCACTCCAAGCGCAGTGCCCTCTTCTCATTTAGATGATTCCGCATTAGATCTGTTAGTTCCATGCAGTGCTGAAGTTTTTCATTCATGACCTGTACAAAAAAATCTTGGTATCACAAACAGTTTAAATTTGTTTAAAAAATAAAGCCAGATGCAGTGGTACACCCATGTAATTTCAGGGACTGAATGCTAAGGCCTAAGGGCAACAAGTTTAAGACCAGCCTCAACAACTTAGTGAGGTTCTGTCTCAAAAAGGGCTGGGGCTGTAGCTCTGGCAAAACTGCCCCTGGATTCTATCCCCAGTACTGCAAAACAAAAACAACCAAAAACACCCCCACCAGTTTAATCACGTGCTTCAAATATCTATAGGTATTACACCTTGAAAAACCACTTTGCAACTCTTCCCCAAAGTCAAGCAGCCATTCTTTGCAGAGAATCCTCCCAGAGGCATTTTGTAATGCAGATTTAAGAAGTATTTTGCATGCCAGTCTGTTTGTAAGAACCCTTCCCATCCCCCATTGGAGACTGAACCCTGGGATGCTCTACCAGTGAGCCACATCCCTTAGCTCTTTTTCTGTGTGTGTAGGGGGGATGGAATTCTTGCTAAATTGACCAGAGTGGCCTTGAATTTGCCATCCTCCACCCTCGGCCTCAGCTTCAGCCTCCCTACTCACTGGAATTAGTGTGCCTGGCTGTTTCTGAGTCTTAGTTTTTGGTAGCTGCCCTTAGTTCTTTGTTTTTATTTATGGTAGTGGAAACTGAACCCAGGAGCATTCTTCTGAGCTACATCCCCAGCAGTACCTCCCCCCCTTTTTTTTTCTCTAAAAGCAGAGATGGGTTTATTCAGGAAAGTAGATACACATTCTAGGGAAGGGGTTGGGGCGGGGTCCTGCTTTTCAATAGCGATGCCTTTGTGGTCAAAGCAAGCAGTACACACACAAGGGAGAATGCAGACTCCAGTGGGAGAGACAGCAGTGTGGGGTGTTAATACTTACTGAGGGACAGTGCTAGGGGCTGGACAAGACGTGGAGACAAGGTGGAGCTGCAGAATTTCACACCAGTTTTTCTTCTGCACTATCCTTCATTTTACAAGGGCGTAACTTTACACTCTGCATTCTTTTTTTTTTTTTTTG